>PVIA01007234.1:0-86217 GCA_004024845.1 Tonatia bakeri
AAAAAAAAAAAAAAAAAAAAAAAAAAAAATCCTACCTCTATTTGCCAGTCTCTGAGCTAGTCTCAACCTCCTCAGGGAATACAAGTGAAAATTTTATGACATTGTGTATTATCACAATATTATTATTTTTATGGAGGAAATATTTTTATTATTATTTTTAATGTTTATTGTTTATACTACTACAGTTGTCCCAATTCTCCCTCTTTGTCCCCCTCAAACCAGCCTGTCCTCACTTCCATAGTCAGTGCCCACATCATTGTCCATGTCCATGGATCCTTCATATACATTCCTTGACTAATCCCTTCACCTTCTTTCAAATATTCCCCTGTCTGTCCTACCTTCTTACATCTGTCAATCTATTCCATGATTCCATGTTTCTGATTCTATTTTGCTCATAGTTTATTTTGTTCATTAGTTTCCTTTTAAGAGATTATATGGCAATTGTCTTTTAACATCTGGCTTATTTCATTTCACATGATAGTCTCCAATCCCATCCATGCTATTGCAAAAGGTAGGAATTCCTTCTTTCTTTTCTTCTGTTTAGTATTCCACTGTGTAAATGTATCACAGTTTTTTGATCTACTCAATAACTAGTGGGCAGTTAGACTGTTTCCAAATCTTGGTTATTGTAAATAGCACTACCATGAACATGGGAGTGCCTAAATTCCTTGAATTGGTATTTTGGGATTCTTAGGGAATATTCCCAGCAGTGGAAGTGCTGAGTCAAAACGTAGTTCCATTCTGCACTCCCACCAACAAGGTACTAGGGTTCCCTTTGTTCTTCATTCTCCCCATCACTTGTTATTTGTTGATTTATTAATAATAGTGATTTTAGCAGGTGTGAGGTGATATCTCAATGTGGTTTTAATTTGCACCTCTTTGATGGCTAGTGATGCTGAACATCTTTTCATATGTCTATTGGCCCTCTGTATGTCCTCCTTGGAGAAGTGTTTATTCAGGTCCTTTGCCCATTTTTTTCATTGGATTGTTTGTCTTTCTGATGTTGAGTTGTGTGAGTTCTTTATATACTTTGGAGAATAAACCCTTGTCCAACATATAATTGGCGACTCTATTCTCCCATACAGTGGGTTCACTTTTCATCTTGATAATGGTTTCTTTAGCTTTCCAGGAACTTTTTAATTTGAGGTAGTCTCATTTATTTATTTTTTTTCTTTTATTTCCCCTGGCCTATGAGATATATTGGCAAAAAATACTGATACTTGGCATATCTGAAATTTTACTGCCTATGTTTTCCTCTAGGAGTTTTATGGTATCACAATTTAAGTCTTTTACCCATTTTGCATTCATTGCGATGTATGGTGGAAGTTGATGGTCTCACTTCAATTTTCTTTTGCTTGTACCAGTCCAATTCTCCCAATACCATTAATTGAAGAAATATCTTTATCCCATTGTATTCTTATGTCCCCTTTGTCAAGAATTTTTTTAAACTTTGGAACCATTCTTTATTTGTAATATATTTAATTTTAGAAAGAAGGGAATGCAGGGAGAAAGAGTGGGAGAGAAACATCAGTGTGAGAAAGAAATGTCCATTGGTTGCCTCTCACCAGCCCCCAACTGGTGAACTGGCCTGCAACCCAGACATGTGCCCTGACTGGAAATCAAACCAGTGACCTTTTGGTTCTCAGGCTGGTGCTCACTCCACTGAGCCACATTAGCCAGAGCTATCAAATATTAATTGATCATAGAGACACAGGTTTATCTAGGCTGTCTATTCCATTCCATTGATCTATGTGGCTGTTCTTATGATAGTACCAGGTCATTTTGATTACAGTGACCGTTTAGTATAGCTTGATATCAGATATTGTGATCCCTCCAACTTTGTTCTTCTTTGTCAAGATTGATGAGGCTATTTTGAGTCTTTTTTGGTTCCATATAAATTTTTGGAATTATTTGTTCTAGATCTGTGAAATATGCCCTAGGTATTTTAATAGGAATTATACTGAATTTATGGATTGCTTTGGGTAGTATGAACATTTTGATAATGTTAATTCTTCTAATCCATGAACATGGTATATGCTTCCATTTATTTGTATCTCCCTAAATTTCTTTCTTCAATGTTTTATATTTTCGCAAGCACAGGTCTTTTACCTCTTTGACTAAATTTCTTCCTAGGTACTTTATGTTTGTTTTTTGTTGCTATAGTAAATGGGATTTTTTTTCTTAGTTTCCCTTTCTGACAATTCATTGTTAGTGTTCTAAAATGCCATTGATTTCTGAATTGTCTTTGTATCCTGCCCTTTTTAGGTTGAGTACGGTTTATTTTGGAGTCCATAGGGTTTTCTATGTACACTATCATGTTGTTTGTAAATAGTGTACATAGACTTTCCAAGTTGGATGCCTTTTATTTATTTTTCTTGTCTGATTGTTGCAGCTAGGATTTCTAGTACTGTGTTCTTTAAGAGTGGTGAAAGCAGATACCCTTTTTTTTCTCCTAATCTTAAAAGAAGCACTCTTAGTTTTTTACTGTCCAGTATGATGTTAGCAGTGAGTTTGTCACATATGGCCCTTATTATGTTGAGGTATGTTCCCTCTATTCACACTTTGCTGAGTGTTTTTACCATGAATTGGTGCTGGATTTTGACAAATGCTTTTTCTGCATCTATTGATATGATCATGTGATATTTGTCTTTTATTTTGCTTATGTGATATATCACATTTATTGATCTTTGAGTATTGTACCATCATTGCATCCCTGGAATAAATCCCACTTGACAATGGTATATGATCTTTTGATGCATTGCTGGATCCAGTTTGCTAATCTTTTGTTAAAGATTTTAGCATCTATGTTCAGTAGAGTTATTGGCCTATATTTTTTTTCTTTGTTATGTCTCTACCTGGTTTTGGAATTAGGATGGTACTGGCCTCATAAAAGAGTTTGGGAGTCTTTCCTCTCCTTTAATTTTTTTTTTTTTTTGAATAGTTTGAGGACAGGTGGTAATTCTTTTTTGAATGTTTGGTAAAATTCACTTATGTAGCCATCTGGTCCAGGGCTTTTGTGTCCTGGGAATTTTTTTATTATTACTTCAATTTTGCTAGTTGTTATCAATGTAGTCATGTTTTATGTTTCTTCCTGATTCAGTTTTGGAAGATTATATATTTCTAGAAATTTATCCAATTCACTCAGGTTGTCCAATTTCTTGGCATATAGTTGTCCATAGTAAATTCTTACAATTCTTTGCCCTTCTGTGATGTCAGTTGTTACTTTCCCTTTCATTTCTGATTTTAATTACCTGGACCCTCTTTTTTTGTTGACAAGTCCAGTTAAATTTTGTTAATTTTGTTTATCTTTTCAAAGGACCATCTTCTAGATTCATTAATCCTTCAAACTGATTTTTGTTTGTTTATTTGTTGTTTATTTTTGAAAATCTTGATGTCATTTAATTCTTCTCTGATCTTGATTATTTCCTTCCTTCTACTCACTCTGGCCTTTGTTTTCACTCCTATAATTCTTTTAGATGTAGGGTTAGGGCATTTATTTGAGGTTTTTTTTTTTTTCATCTTCTTTAGGTAGGCTTGTAATGCTATGGACTTCCTTCTTCATACTGCTTTCTCTGTGTCCCATAGACTTTGTGTTGGTGTGTGTTCATTTTTGCTTGTTTTCAGATACTTTTTGATTTCTTCCTTAATCTCATTGTTAACCCATTCATTATTTAATAACCTGTTATTCAGCCTTTATGTATTTGAACATTTATGAGTGTTTTCTTATGATTGGTTTCTAGTTTCAAGCCATTGTAATCTGAGAAGATGCTTGATATGATTTCAATTTTCTTTATTAAGGCTTGTTTTGTATCCTATCACATGGTCTACCTTTGAAAATGATCCATGTGCTTTTGAAAAGAATGTATATTTAACTTATTTGAAGCAAAATGTTCTATAAATATAAATTAAGTCAATTTGATTTAGGGTGTCATTTAATGCCAATATATCCTTGTTGATTCTTGGTTTGGAAGGTCTGTCCATTATTGACAATCAGATGTTAAAACCCCTTACAATGACTGTATTGCTATTGATATCTTTCTTAAAGTCTTCCAAGATTATCCTTATACATTTAGGTGCACCTATGTTTACAAGGGTTATATCCTCTTGTTTTACCACTCCTTTAGTATTATGTAGTGACTTTCTTTGTCTCTTTTTATGGCCTTTGTTTTGAAGTCTGTTTTGTCTGATATAAGTATTGCTATCCACTTTTTTATATTCATTTGCACAGAATATTTTTTCCATCCCATCTCTTTCCTCCTTTGTATATCTTTTGTTCTGAGGTGGGTTTCTTATAGACAGCATATGTGTTTCCTGAAGCTGTCATAAGCCAATGTCAGATGTTGTTCAAATCTAGATCTATGCCGTCTGTTCAAAGCTACTAGCAATCCACAGTCTGTGGTTTCCTCCTTCAGGCATGGTTACATCCAGGACGGTCCTTGCTGCTCTGCACTGCTTGCAGTAATTTTACCAACACAAGGTCCAGGGGTGTGTCAAATAATGATTGAAAACACTGCAGGTATGTCCTCCCCTTGCTTTTGTCTGTGGTCCTGCCATTAGTTTTAGTCTAGCTGCTGACTTGTCTGTTGCTGAGAGAGCTTCTGGTGGAATTGGGAAGATAGGACCCCTGAATCTCCTACGGGAGGTGCCATTCAGGTTTCCATGAAGATGGCAGGTGCATTTACATGTCTGAAACTGTTGCAGACTATTTTCCTGAACTTGGCAGGCGAAGTCTCTAGTAGGACAGCATGTGGGGCGGGGGGCCTCCAGAGCCCAAAGTTTGTGTGTGCCAGAAACCAAGAGGGCATTCCTATGATCCCTGGTAAAGGGGAAGTGTCAGGCTGGTTCCAGGAAGATATATGGAATGGTCATGCCCTAAAGCCAGTCTCTAACATGCCTGAGTCCACCTATGTTTCTTTTTCCTCAGCAGGGGATAAGACGCAGATGGTGAAAAGTAAGTGAGAAGGAAAAAAATGATAAAAAGAAAAGCATATATGGTGGGGTAAACAGGATTTAAAAGGGTGTGCCAGGCAGGATTCCAGAGGGTCAGGTTAGGAGGCTTCCTGAGGCTGTGGCAAGTGGTTTTCCCACAGGGCTGAGTAATTGTTTTTCCCCTGGGAGGGGCTTGGTCTTCTCAAGAAAAATGGCTGCTATGGTGTGGTGTTACATCCCAGACCTGGGAACCCATCAGCTGTTCTGCCATGCCTCTTCCCCAAGCCACTTATTGTAGACTCTCCTCAAGCAACTGAAGACCATGTTGCTCTCCACCTAAGCCAAAGGTGAGTGGCTGGGAATGTGAAACCTGTGCATTGGCCTCTTAGAACAAAAGAAATGTGAAAAAAGAAAAAGAGAAACAGTGTGTTTGTCTCCAGCAGGGTCCAACTTTCTCTGGTGGGCAAAAAACCAAAAATAACAGTGGCTTTTCACCACTGGTTGCAGTGTGGGCAGGTGAGTCCAACACTGTGTGCTTGGGAGCAGAGTCTGAGGTCCAGGCTTCATTCCTCTCTTTGGAAAGATCCCATAGCCCTATCATTATATTCTAATGAAATTTCTTTTAGATCAATATCCATTAGTGTATTCATGCTCATATTGACTTGTCTCAGAATCTGAAGGTTCTTTAACAATAATAAGCACTTGCTGTGTGTTGTGGTGTGATTCCTGGTGTTACGGATGAGAAAAAAGAGAAGCTTTAGTATCTGGTATTCAGGTTGGAATGTTTAAAGCATAAATGTGAGCCATGAATCACTTTATTATTTTACGATTATAAAGAGTACGCTAAGTATACCAGTTTGTGCAGTGACTTTGAGATATCTTTTTCCTTCTCTCCTTAAAGAGTTGTTTATATTTTAATGATAGAGTATTATCTTTGGTTGATCAAAATGCAAAATATTCTGTAGTCACACAATAATATTTACTAGGTGCCTGTTTTATGTACTAGCAGCAGTATATCTATGTTTAATGAACCAGTTTAGCTTCCATAACTCACAGAACAATATAGAAGAAAAGCACAGAATTTAGAGTAAGTGATTTGTATTGCTATCTAAAATTGCTGTGTGGCTTTGGGCAAACGTATTAATTTCTGAGCCTTGGTTACATAAACTATTAGGTGAGGCTCAGAATCTCTTTCCTATGAGGAGACAGTGGATATGAATATTCTTTGTCAAACATGAAAAATACTATAAAATATTTGCTATCATCTTTAATAGATCATTTAGCAAAAACTGGAGGGAAAATGGAGCAGATGTGATTATAGACTTTCAAAAGATAATCTTGTTGGAGGAGCATCTGTAAATATTTCTGTCAACTATTTTTTAAATATAATTAGCATTCTAATCTGTCATACACCATCATTCTTGGCAAATTTCTCTTTTAAATGTATTCATAATTTTAAAAATTACTCCCTCAATATTAGCTAAATAATTTTGTATAGCTTTCACATTCTCTAAGCTATTATCTAAATATATTTATTATAAACAGCCATTTTTTACATTGGGGAGGAGAAAGTTAACTGGGTTGAATATACTACATGACCCTCAGGCTTTTCCCTTATATCTTTTTGTAACAAAGTTAATTAAGTGCTTATCACACTGCTTTTATAGGACCACTTTTACCTGCTTCATGCAGTGAGTGCATGGGTTTAGATATATGAAACCTGCTTTCAGAAGTGACAGTATGCACAGTGCTATGGCTCACTCAGATTCAGCAAGATGTCAACTCAAAACTGTAATGCCTCATACATCGTTGCAGACAATGTTACTGACTCCACATACAGTTTAATAAGCCTTCACTCGTAGCCCTGAAATCACTGACATCTATCTTTTCATGTGTATAACTAAAAGTATTAATAAATTTAAAAAGGTGTTTAGAAGCATTTTTCTGTCACCAAAAAGTATAACAGAATAGAAATTGTGCATGACAAGTTTTAGTTCAACGAAAATTAAAATTGATAGGTGATAAATCACTGCAGAATGGAACCTTCAATAGAAAGCAGTGAAGGATTTACTACCAGCTCTTGGCTTTGTATAAGTAATTAGAGGAGGAACCCATCCAAAGGGTGGATCTTGTAGTTGTCAAAGTCAGCAGCTACATGACATAAGAATATGTGGAGATGATGGATTGGAAATGTGTTTTTCACTTTTAATTCAGACATTTTGGCACCAGCAATGAGAAAGCTTTTGAATTATATTGAGTTCTTCAGGCTAGACTTTCCTGGGTGATTCAAATCAATATTAGCAAATTGTTCAACTTAGATGCCTCTCTGCTATGTGAGGAGAAATTATTAGGTGAAATTATGTGGTAGATTTGAGCTGCTCTCATCTGAAGAAAGCAGCCTGATTTAGGTTCCTAAAGTTGACATTTACTAGCTACAAAACTGTGGATGTATAACCTCTCTGAACCTAAATTTCTTCAGCTCTAAGACAGAATAATAGTAATAATCATAATCAGTGTACATCTCAATAGGCTATTTAGAATGAAAAATAATATTTGAAAAAGGACCATTTTAATAGTGCCAGCTTTATGGCAGTTGTATTATTATTATTATTATTATTATTATTACTATTACTATTAGTATTATTACTACTACTATTCCCAAATGGAGACAATAATTAGAACAAGTACCAACAAATTCTGTATAACAATTTACTACAATTACAACAAGAAACTTTTGTTTTCCAGGTCACTTTTGTCTTTATGTCTCTGCATATCTTTTAAATTGACTCAAACTGCCATCAATCAGACCGTGACAGTAAATGTTCCACTACGTCATAGAACGCATGGCCTGTCATTGTCCCTTGGCATTGGCATGGAAGTTCAAACCACTCAAATTCCAGCCCAGCAAGGGAGCTGTCAGACAGTCCCAAGCCCTTCCCACAATGCATATCAACGTCCTTACCACTCTCCTTGCTTAAGTTGTTAAGGATCTTAGGTGCCTATTCTGCTTGCCCCAGAAAGTTCCAGAAAGAGCCATAAAAAGTTTTTATAATCTCTTGGTACATCTGTGGCATAATTATTCTTGACATTCAAACACATTTTACATATGTGTTTGGGGCGCAGGTTGACCTACCCTTCACAGGGCACACATGAAGTGCTTGATCCCCTCTTCATTATTCTTTCATGTTTTTATTTTTAAGATTTTTTTTTTAATTTTTAGATAGAGGGGAAGGGAGGAAGAAAAAGAGGGAGAGAAACATCAATGTATGAGATAAATATTGAGATCTGTTGCCTTTTGTGTTTGCCCCTCGTGGTTGCCTCTCACATGAACCCTGGGTGGGCACCAGGTCTAAAACCCAGGAACATGCCCTAACCAAAAGTTGAACTGGTGACACTTCACTTTTTGGGATGATGCCCAACGAACTGAGCCACACCAGTCAGGACTATTCCTTGTGTTTTTGCTCGAATTGAAACTTGGCCATTTGAAAACCCTGATCCCATACATTCCTCTCAACTGGTAGTTGTTCTTATCTTCCTATGAGTCTTACCAGTGGAGATGGACTCTTTTGTCAGAGATATGCCTCATTCAGTAGATTGTTTCTTATCCTCTGTAAAAAACAAAACAAAACAAAACAACCAAACAAACAAAAGGATCTCCGGTTCCTGTCACTTATCTGGCAAATGCTATATCAACTTTTTCCTATCATGATCTCCATCAATCATTTTGATTATTCTAACAGTAAAATATATTACACCCACCTTATTCAACAGTACCTGCAAACATTCAATTGCTCAGGTTAATAACATTGACACTATTCTTACTCCTTTGTAACTGTCATCAACATCTACATCCAATTCACCAATAAATTTACTCCACATTCAAAAGTTAATTTACCATGAATACACCCCACCTCCTCCACTATCTAACAACTTGCATTTGGCTTGAACTCCTACGACAGCTTTCTGAGAACTTTACTGCTGGTGGTTTGAATAATGACCCCAAAGATATCCATGTCCTAATGCCTGAAATCTGTGAATGTTACCTTAGATGTCAAAAGGAACTTTGCAGATCTGATTAATTAAGAATCTTGGGATGGGGAGAGTATCTTGGATTATTTAGGTGGAAACTAAATGAAAGCACAGGAGCCCTTATAGGAAGGAGGCAAGAAGATCACAAGAGATAATGGAAACAAGAGTTTGGATTGATGTGAGGAAAGGGGTTATAAGCCAAAACTGCAGGTGGCCTTGAGAAGCAAGAAAATTGATTCTCCCCTTTGTTATTATCCCAAGGAAATTAATTTTGTACTTCTGGTCTCTAGAACTGTGAATATTCATTTTTATTATTTTCAGGAGCCACATTTTGAACTTTTTACAACTGCAATAAAAAGCTAATACATTTGCCTTCTTTTACTCTTTCATCCCTATAATCTGCTACTGTAAGATATACAGTGTGTTCCTTACAACACGCAGATGTAGTCGTTTCACTCTTCTGCCCAAAATGTTCCAATAACTTTCCATTTCAAAATAAAAATCCAAAGTCCGTACCATGGCCTATAAGGCCTCATATGGTTTGGCTACCTCTCTTTTTATTACTCTGCCCTCTTTGAGGCCACTCCAGCCACACCGATGTCCATGCTATTCCTTAGACACATCACATGTGCTACAGCCTCAGTCATTTTTTCTTCATTTCATTCATAGCTCAACTGTCCCTTTCTTTGAGGGCACCTCCCTCATCAGTCATCCACACAGTAGCCTTTATCACTGTCTATCCTTTGACCTGCTTTCCTTTGTCATTTTCTCTTTTATTTTTAGCTTTAGTTGCTATTACATCACTTATCAATTTATTTTCTTTTTCTTCTAGAATGTAAACTCCAGGATGAGGTAAGAAACTTTAATTTTTTAACACCTCTATCACCAGCACTTAGAATAGTGTCTACCTTATAATATGCAATCAATGCATATTTGTTGTATGAATTACTTAAGTCCTTATAGTAAATTTATTACTGTCTATATTTTTATGTATCTCACATGACTCTTAGGATGTTCTTAGCTTATTTAAACCTATAAACCCTATGTGGTAGGTACCATTAATATGTAAATTTGATAGATAAGAGAACTGAAGGACAGAGATTAAATAACTTGCCCAAAGCCACAGAGCTTGTAAGTGACCTGCCTCCAGTGTTGGGTAAATTATGCTGTCTCTCCAGGAGTTGGGCAGCATAGACAGCAAACCTAGGCAGGGAGGAGCAGGGAGACATGTCTGACCCACTAACTCAGCAGTCCTGAGCCTGCTCTGATAGTATTGCCAGGACTTATAACAACCACAAGAAGCACCATGCTAACACAGGAGGAGAGCAGTTTTTGAAGTTTTATATATTGTCTCCACTATCTGGGAAAGAAAGCCTTTGGAACTGTGCTTTCATCCCAAGGTCTGAAAGGCCTGAAAGGGCTCACAGTGCCCAAAAGAAGAAGCCCATTAACACCTTTGGATATTCACCACCCACTCCTCAGGAAAGCTGGCACAACCTTTATCTGTTGTTCAGTATATAACTTCTTCACCCCCATCCAGCCAACAATGTAAGTCTTCAAGACAAAGGACCCTGGGCTTGACACTCTTGGTTACCTTGTCTCTGGCCACCTGGCCTCTGGCTGCCCAGCCTCACGACATATATGCTTGCCACCTGGGATCTCACCCCCCTAAACTTGCCTCCCTGGATTTTGGCTACCCTTATTTTTGCTGCCCTTACCTTGCTTTGTCCTGAGACTGTGCCTTTCACCCCCAACCCCCACCTTAACTAGACCTGTCCTCTTCCAGGAGAATGGATCACCAATAAACCTTGCTTGCATGCTGATAGACTTGCTGACCTGTACTTCTTTACAGTATTGGCAAGAACTGAGTTTCTGAACGTTTCTCCCATAACAGTTGCATCAAGCAAAAATAAACTGTACTAACAAGTTCTATTTTTCTACATGCAATTCATTTTTCTACTTAAATATTTATTTTAATTGTTTTATTTTTAAACTTCTTTTATTCAAGTAATTATAGATTTGTAAATAATTGTAAAGATAGCACAAAATAGTGGACCCACTTTTTCCTAATGGTTACATCTTACTTATTATAATAGAGTATCAAATCCAGGAAAGTGACATTGGTACAATGGGTACATTGTTATGTCTCAATTTATCACTTATAGATTCCTGTAACTACCAAATCAATCAAGATACAAAATTAATCACTATTCTGCAAAAATCCCTTAAGCTACTGCTTTATAACACTGACCCCCTTCCCACCATTCTTACACTCTGGCCACTACTAATCTGCTTTCCACTCCTATAATTTTATTGTTTCAATAACATTATTTTATGGAATCATGCATCATGTGGCCTTTTGAATTTGACTTTATTTCCTTTAGTTTAGTGCCATTTAATTCCATCTGAGCTGCTTGCTATGTGTATTAATGCTTCATTCCTTCTTACTGCTGAATTATATTCCATATTTCAAATGTAATTTATAATGTTTTACTCAACATAAATAATAGAAGGTAAAGAGAACCACACTTGTTTAAATGCATGTTTTAAAAGATATAAATAGATTATTTAAGGAACAATATCTGTTCTTCTAAGAGTCAAAATTAATAAAATTCTTATAGACATCATGTAGACCTGCTAACTTCAAAATATGACAGGTAACATATTTTGGAAAACATAAGATTAATTTCAAAGAAATTAAATAAATTAATGCTTGGAAATTCATACACATTTAAAAATATCTTCATGGTCTGTCACACATCACAAGACTATAAATTTGCTATTGTGCGTTTCAACTGATCACTGGGTGCTGGTGAGAGGAAGCACATGAAACTTGCCTGTATGAGAGCCTTGGTTATATATCAGAAAATAAACCATCACCTTCTACATGTGACAGGGAATCTCAGCTAAGATTACCTTTTTTTGTTTGTTTATTTGTTTGTTTTTGGAAGCCAAAGCAGTATAGGCAAGGCAGGGCCATCTACAGTGCTGGGTGCTGGGGTGCATTCAGATTGGACACTTGGTATATTCACAGTTCTTTGTGTCTATGTTAGTCCCTATGTCCAGACTGATCAGGGTTGGTGTGGTCAGTATCTTCACTCTGCAGTTTTGCTCAGAATGTGTACATGGTCAGCTCTAAAATATCTCCACTGGGATGGCCTGTCCAGGCGATGAGTTATCAGCTGAATGACTTCATTGTGAGGCTGGATGAAGTCTTGCTTCTCCTGGGAGCTTGGCTCAGTGCTGGACACAGCCAGGAAAGGGATGAGGGATCACAGCCTGCTCTTGTTGGAGCTCTTGCTTGCAGCCTATAGAAGCTTTCAAGAGTCACCTCCAGCCTCAGAGCCTTCTTTTTTCCAGAGCTGCCAAAGTCATGGGGTTGAAGAGCACCTACCACTAGAAACTTAACAGATTCACTTACTGAGTCTGAGTCTCAGTTTCCTTATCCATGAGAAGAAAGCAAATATTTTACTTACCATAGGTAGCTGGTGTATTGTCAACATTAAATAAACTCAAGCAAACAAAACAATCTGTTGCCTTGTATGGTGAAAACATGCAAGACAGTGTTACTAATAATATATTCTACATATTATAAATATAAAATATTTAGCTATGTGTCCCTAAGATTCATCTGGGCATATTTTTACATCATCTTTAAACACCTGCATTTTCATTGGCATAATAATCACAAGAAAACTATAGGAAGAAGTACTTTAGAGAAATAGAAGGAAAACCACACTCAGCCTAACTTTGGGGAATACATACTTACCTAATTTTGTGTATGTAGAATATATTATGATTATTATTGTTAGTTATGGCATAATATGTTTATGATGTAGAAGTTTTGTCCATGAAGTTTTAGATACCATTTAGATTCTTAGTAGAATTTTAGGTTAAAGATCATTTTAACCTATACATTTGAACTAACAAGACTCTTAAGATATACCAGCAAATGGGAGAAGAAAAAACAAAATAAACCCATAGAAGCAGGGGAAAAAAAGTAAAAAAATATCCATGAGTATATTTCAAAATATTTTGAAAGGCCAAAAAATTATGGAAGCCTGATATTAGAGGAAAGACTAGAATAAGAATAATGATGTGCCAGCCAGAATAATGTTGTAGGGGCCTCCAATAAATGAACTTCAGTGTTGAGATCCACAAGCTTGGATGATGGGATGAGAAAGGTGTGGGACAAAGTTCATTGGAAAGCTGTACAAGGGTTTTCCTACCCTATACATTCCCCTCCTTCCTTTATCCCCCGATAAGTTCCACTAAGAGCTACCAGTGTTTCATTGTTTTCCTCTTTTGAAACAAAAGACATTACAATAAACATATTTAGCTAACTGTGGGAAATTAGGGCTCCCACTGTTAGCATGTACATCAAAGCATAAAATTCTCTGTATTCTAGTAATTTGGGAGTACATAGTCTAGTGGCTAGTTCGCTATCTGCTGCACTCATACTGGTAATCAAACTGTGTTCATGCATATGACATTTCCCCCTCATCATAAAAAGAGAGATTTAACAAGAGCGCATATCCAGGCACTCCACATTAGGGCTGGTGGTGAGAAACTATTAGTATTAACAGCACAATTCCTAACCTCATGTGTGAATGGATAACAAAGCATTGCCAGCAAAAAGAATGAGAATAAGCCATCCAAAGAAAGAAAATAAGTGATCTGGAAGGAAGGAAATATTTTGTAGCATATAGAAAAAAAATACTAATTATTGCAATGAAAGGGAATAATACTATGAAAACCAACAAAAACATAATAGAGAAGAACAATAAATCCAAAATCTAGTTCTTGTAAATGCCAACAAAATAGACAAAATACTAAAAGATTTAATCAAGGTAAGCATAAACTTGGAAAAAAATTTAAACATACACACATTAACACATGTTTTGGGAAAAAAAATACAGGCCCATCCCATAAAAATGAGCAAATGAAAGGAGTGAGGAAATGTAAGGGTTCTAATATTTTCATCTTAGTAAGAAGCCAATTGATAATATTAAAATTAAATGGAACATTAAGTAGAAGTTTGACTGTGTAAGACCTTAGACAAATGTAAATGGAGGGAAAAAGAAGGAAGTGAGACATAATATCATTGCCTTTATAGCAGGAAGTTTTGTCTGAATTAGGAAATAGTAGTTTAAGCTTATATTTTTAAATTCTTGCAGTAACCATCAAAAAATTAAAACAGAATGGTGGTGCTGGGATTGGTGGGGAAAGTATGAGGAGAGAACTACTGTTAACATTTTAAGTTCTCCTTTGCTATTTTTGTTTTTGTACTACATACTTAAATGTTTTAAAAACTAAGATCAAAATATTTAACCAGATAGATTAAAAACAGTAAAAGTTAGTTAAACTGGTCACATTTAACGTGGTTTGACAAAGTGTTTACTAATTTGACAAATGTCAAATCTGACTGAGTTTGTCATTAAAGAGGGAAAATAATAATATTCACAGAGTCTGTAGCTAGATAATACTTTTTGTTGTATTTCATTTAAAACATGTTATGCCCTAGCCAGTTGGCCTTGTTGGTAGGAGCACTGTCCTATGCACCAAAAGGTTGTAGGTTCCATCCCCCATCAGGGCGCATACCTAGGTTGTAGGTTCTATTCCCAGTCAGGACACATACAGGTAGCAACCTATCAATGTTTCTTTCTCTCTCTAAAATCAATAAACATATCCTCAGGTGAGTATTTAAAAATAAATAAATAAAATGTGTTATTAAAAAAGAAATGCTTGTTTATTGTAGAGACCCAAACAAAACAGGAACAGTAAAATTACTTTTACTATGATGGCTGGGTCCTTTCAAACTACTATTATGATTTAATAAAGTTATTTTTCTGAAGAAGAATTCTTAGGAGTGAATCTAGCATTTTATAATACTCTGTTAATAAGCTCACATTATTTACAATAAAATTTGTAAATGTACATATAAGTTATTCAGCTCCAAGTTTTCAGTTATTAAAACATTTTACTTTACTGTGTAGTTTCAGAACAGAGATACTGACTACCGCAATAGCCATATAGGAGACCAAATAAGAAAAGAGGAGAATTTAAAAAAAAATAAATGCAGGTTATTTACATTTCAGACATAAGACTTGACTTATTCATTTTAAAATTCTGTTTCCTTTTTTTACCTTAATTTTGCAAAATAAAGATTGTGAAACAAATTGAAATTTAGTCTAATTTTTGGAATTCAGCTATTAGCTCATATGCCAATTTAAAAGGCCATGAGTATTTCATGGATAAATCAATGGAAATGAAAACAAAGCAATCGTCATCATTGTGATATAATTTTGAAAATTTTCATTGTTGAGTTAATATTTGCAATAGACCTCTTTATTTGTCATTATAATCTGTCTCTACGATGATTTGTTATTTTTGAACAGATCACTTGATTTCCAGATCATCTGGATTTTTTTAACTCATGAAATTTTATAAATCACCTATTATAAGAAAAACAATCTGTTGAACACTGAAGATTCAAATGTACATTAACATGGTATTTTTTCACTTAATAAAAAGCGTACATATAAATTAATACAAAAAGTGTCTAATTAAAATTTATATATGTTCTTAGGGCAGAGGGTTTACTGAAACCTGGTTCCCTAAGAAGATGTCGTGTAAAAGATGGGATCCAGAATGAAAAGGAGGATTAGGAGGACAAGCTAGGAAGAGAGAAGTCTGATGTGACTTTTTTACACTTAAACTGAAAATTTTTTAGTCCTGTGCCTCTCAGACTTGTTCGCAAATGTAAATGACCTGGGCATCTGGCTAATCTTCAGGTTTGGATCAGTGGATCTAGGGTGTAATCTGAGATTCTCCATATCGAATAAGCTCCCACATGAGCCCTATGCTGCTAGTCAAAGGACCATGATTGGTTTAGGCAAAGATGATTCCACTGAGATTCAAAGCAAACGTTTCGAACTGTGTGCATATTTACTGAAAGAATGGTGAAGGTGATATGTAGGTAAATGATTCAGGAAAAAACTATTCCTCCTTCTTTGCTCTACAACTTTCCTAACTTCCAGGGAGCAGGTTCCACCTAAGTGACAAGACCTCCTTATTCACCTATATTTGACTTTGCCTACCTCTTCCTCTTCAGAAAGTGATTATGCCAGTCTGCAAGAAGCTATGGCTTGTTTATTTTATCTATATATAGTCATGTAGGCATTATTCTCCTGGTCAGCTAGTTTCAATGCTGCTATTATTTTACCTAAGCAGGACACTTCACCTTGATGGATAATAGAGCTTTAACCCTTGCTATGTGATATTTACAAGCAGTCTACATGTGTTACTCATAACCAAGAACTGAAAATATGTGATTCAATACAGTGGTCACTTAGTGACATGTTAAACATCTTTGATGGTGGATGTTTCTCATTATGGGTTTCTACCTACTGACTTTACCATTTATGTGTTTTTGCATAAGAAAATCATTACTTTTAAAATATATAAAATGCAGATTTCATTGCTCTCCATTCAAAGATGTATATTTAGTACCTTTGGTATTAATCTGAAGAAACTGCATTTTCAAATTAGCACCTGCGTGAGTCACACTTCATATGAACCTCTACCTGGACTGACATTTCCTTTGTAATTCCAGGATGTGCGCACAGCTGATGAGCACGAATGGAAATATCTGACAACCCCTCTGCAAGTGTTGATTCCTAAAAGTGAGACATTATCAATCTGAACCAATTGGAAAAATTATATATGAGATTCCACTAATGATCTGATCATAAACTGGATAAGTTATTTTGTTATTAACAAAGAACAAAGAAATGGACTTTCAAATTGTTTTCATTTTTTACTATGATGTAGATGTCATTCAACTAAATGCTCAGTATACCTGATACTTAGATAAAATATAACTTTTCCCCAGAAGATATTTTAAAATGTTAATTTTGTACATTCAGCAATGGATAATCCAAACATGTCAAAATGTTTCTGGAATAGGAAAGGAACTAATATGTACATTAGAAATATTACAAATAAGGAAGGATTGCTACTAGCAATTTGCATGAGCTTGGATCTTAAACAGTTCTTCCTGCACTAACATGTATAAGGGACACATGGACAAAGTCAAAGGAGGTTAAGATCAAGGGTGGGAGGTGGGGATGTATGGAGGAGGTGGGGTGGTGTGGGGAAAATGGAGAAAACTGTACTTGAACAACAATAAAAAATTTTCTTTAACAAAAAGAAAAAAATAAATGAATAAAAAACATTTGAGAACAGAAGACAATCTTCATGAGGTATTATGCTAAATTAAACTAATTAATCATTAATTTTAGAAACACAGATTAGAGATAAATCATTTATTAGAGAAGTATTAGAAATGAAAACTTTATGTGACTATGTTTCAATCACCAATTGCTCTGTAAATAGCCATTCAACTTATTAGCCATTCAACCAATTTAAAATTACAATTAAGAATTTTCAAATATAGTCAATCTACAAATATATTTTATCCTTTATTATATCTAATTATAAATTTCAAGTTTTAAAAATTATCCTTTTATAAATGAGAACTAAATTAATATTCTTATTTTGAATATTGTGAAGAACTAGATGAATAATTAATAAATGATTTCAATTAAAAATAACATTTCTTTTTCCAAGTCTATTTTAGAGCTATTTTATTTTGTGTTGATTCTTCCAAATCAATAATATACAAATTTCAAAGTGATTATGAAATATATTTTATATTCTAGTTGGTTGATGGATGAGAAATTCAATGATAGGTTCATTTATTTATTTTTAGAATATTAGCAAGGACTTATTTTAAAGAAAACAATAATCATTGCTATGAAGACTATGACAAAGGATCTACATGTGACATTTAACCACTTCTTTTTTTATACTGCAAATGCTTAATAATTACAAGAGTCAAAATCCTACTCTTTGAACTTAAATACAATTATCAGAATACTTCATTTAATTACAATGTAGACATTGAAAAAAATACTGTCACTCTAAGGTAATGAGACTTCAAAAAAATGATCTCTGGGGAAAAAGAATTGCTCAGTGTGTTTCAGGAATTGCAAACCAGTAAAGGGGGACAACAAGACAATTAGAAATAACATTAATAATGCAATTCATTAAATTTATTGCCAGTACAATGACCAACATCTAGTAGAATACTTAGCAAAATCTACTGAAAGAGCTATTCTCTGCCTCTAATCTAATTTCTTCATCTAACAACCCTATTACTATTTCCATTTTGCAGATAAGAAAATTGGAGTCCCAAGACATATCCTTAACTTTCCCAATTTAACTGCTAACCTGTGAGAGAACCAAGTGTTGATTCCAGATCTATCTGATATGAAGTGTTCACACTCTTAATTACTATAGGGCAATTGAAGAAAATCTGTGGAGTCAAATTATTCTTGAACATTCCTGAAAATCTCTTATTTAACATACTAAATTGGGAGTCAAAATATTTTTTAAATACTAATGGAAAAATCGGTATTTCCTGTGTATTGGATAAGACCACTATTTCTTTTGTGGTGAGAGAGGTAGGTTTATTTTATTTTTTAAAAGATTTTATTTATTTATATATATAGGGAGGGGAAGTGATGGAGAAAGAGAGAAATGCAGATGTGAAAGAGATACATTGACTGGTTGCCTCTCTTACACAACTCAGCTGGGGACTGAACTCGCAACCCAGGCATGTGCCCAGACTGGGAATTGAACTGGTAACTTTTTGTTTTGTGGAACAATGCCCAACCAACTGAACCACATCTGTGAGGGGAGGAGAGGTGGGTTTCTTAATAGTCTTTGTCACAAATAGACAGACTGATATTTACATAATAGAATGAGACGCTGCATACCAAGATGGTCACATTCTGGGAGTCGCATGCAGTCTGAGGTAAACTACAGGAATCACAAATGAACATCTCCCATCATAGGCCTATTCTGGGGTTGAATGCTCATTAGGGGCTTTATCAAGAGAATTCACCAGCATTAAGAAAATACTTTTTCTCCTCCCCCAAATCCCCAAACCCATTTGTTCCATTGGCATGCATTTTATACCCATATGAAGTATTTCTACTAAACCCTTGATTGGAAGCACAGTAGAAAGCACCAGAAATAAGAACTTGGGAGAAGAATTTTATGCTGAGGCAAAGTTCTAATTTGACTAGTATTTGTTTGTAAAAAGATCAGCAATACATTAATCACTTTCTGTATTTTAAGTAGAGTCTGAAGTATTTGCACTGTATTTAGTCCCTATGTTAAGGGGAAACTTAGTTCAAGTAACCACTAGATAAAAAAAGATAATTTCATGTTCAATGTTGTAGGGTCTATAATAGGAGTCTGTGCAGGATGTCAAGGAAGCACAAAAGAGGATCTCTTAATTCAGGTTGGAATGTGGGGTGGAACATGACCTCCCAGAGTTAAGTCTCACCATGAAAAGTGATATTCCAACAGATAAAGGGTGAGAAGCATGCGCTTTCTGTTAGGACAGCAATCAGTCCTGAAAGTCAAGTACTTGGCAAGCATTGGTATATTGACTGTCCTTTAACAAGATGGTGCATGTAGGTTGAAGCTGTGTGTAGTGTAGATGTGTGGAAGTTAGTGATTAATTCTGATTAAAAAGTGGTTAAAATACTAATAAGTTTAACAGAATTTTACAATAATATAAAAGTGCTATATTTATCTTCTAGAGCTTCTGGATTGGCGAACACATCAAAGCTCTTGGGAGGATGCTGTACCCAGAAAGGGCAGGAAATCGCCATTTTTCCCCAGGCTCCTACGTGTTGCCCTCTACATCTCTCCCATTTGGTTGCTTCTAAATTGTATTCTTCATAATAAACTGGTAAGAGTAAGTTTAAAAAACTCTCTCTACATTACCAATCATGTGAAAGTGTTGTTTATTGAATTTACTTTGAGCCATATACACTCAATCTACCTGCAGAAGCAATAATAAACTCATTTACTGACTTTTCTTCAGCATTTAACTGACCACAAGACATTATTGCCTGACCCATAGCAAGATATTATAATGCTTGAGAGTGATTTGGAGTTTTACCTGTTTCAGAAGAGATCATCTCCTAAATACCAAAAAGGTGACATTATCTTAATGAAATTCCCACTAGGAAGTTCCTTGGGTTGATCAAGTGGCAGCAAGAATTAGCATTTCAGGGAGAAGCATTCATTTTCCTGACAACCACGCTCTCACGTGTTTCAAAAGAATGGTGGGCAGTCCCCAAACCAGGAATTGCTAGACAGGAGCTGGCATTTCAATTTGACTGATTGGATATGGTAATTTTCAGCTTATTTTTGAATGAGTTATTTTTTTAAATAAAATTCTGTGATGATCATAGCAAACTACCTTTTATATATGACTTGAGTCTTATCTATGGTTACTTTTCATTGCATTGTGTGGGTGGTAAACTCTCTCTGCTGTCATTACCTACTATACTGAGAAAATTCACTGATGAATAATGTATTTCTAAGGAGTATAGTGCTAGTCCTGACAAGAGGGGTAAAAAAGAAAGCATAGCAGTAGAAGTGATTCTACTTCTTCAAGTACCAGTGGGGGAAAACTCTTACCAAAAAAAAGTAAAAATTCCAAAAATTGTGGTATAAGGACCAAAGTCTAGTTTATGGTAAACCACAAAATTGTTTCTGTAAGTTACTGACTGAAGGAATAAATGAACTATGCATGGGGGGATATATATATAATGGTTAAGTTCTATTGATGTTTTGGCTTTCTTCGTTGTTTCTTCTCTTCCTGCTCTCCTGCACTCCCAACCAAATGTTCTTATTAATGACTCAATATTTCATTCTCTAATTGGAATGGCAGTTTTTTTCTGCCAAAAATTTAGTCAGTGGCCTCACTGTGGACATAAGTAGGTTTCTACTTTCTAAGATTAGTTAAGAATGTAGTCAGTAATTATTTTCACTCCTCCCAGTAGTGTCAGCCTCCATCTCCATGAGGCCAAAATCCTACAAATGAATAGTCTCTTCTCTCAACGTCTTTATAGATTCATGGCACAGCCCATCCTTACCTAGACCAGTGCTATCAAGTAGAAATATAATTCAAGCCATACAGGAAATTTTAAAATTTCTAATTGTCACACTAAAATAAAAAGTTAGATGACATTCATTTCAATAAATTTTGTGTTAAACCCCAATATATCCAAAATGTTACTATTTTAAAGGGTAATCAATATAAACAATTACTAATGAAATACTTTTCAATCTTTTTTTTAAATAAGTCTTCAATATTCAGTGTGTATTTTATACTTCCAGCACATCCCAATTCACATGAGCCATAGTTCAGGTGCTCACTAGTCACCTGTGAATAATGGCTACCACATGGCACAGCACACGTTCAGAGGATTGTTATATTGTTGGAGAAGAATATGTATTTCCATGAATTTAAAAAATGCATAAAAGCCTATGTCTTCAAATGATCTTCCATAAAATTATAGTATTTAAGAAAAGACTAAGTCAGATATATCATATATACATGCCCATGTTAAGGATAACTATGAAAAGGTGCATAACCTAATTCAATAAGAGAATGGGAAAATAAATAAAAAAGTAAATCAGAAGTGGCATTCTTTAAAAAATATTTTAGAAAGCAACAAAAGCAATAGTGATATGATGTGTCATCTTTCTCAGAATTTGTTAATTACTAATAAATTGTAAATTATACATTTTTATGTTAATGATTATAAGACCACATGCAGGTCTATAAAAAAGTAAATTCTCCTTAACCTTCAACATTTATTCTCTACTCAACTAGACTCTAACCCCTCTGTCACCACTACATGTATTATTTCTATTTTTCTCAAGCAGCAGTGTGGGCTCAGAAGAAAAGAAAGACAAATTTATAATTAAATCTTTTGTGAAATGGATAGCTATATCTATGACAGAGAGAGGGAGGAATGTTTGTACAGAGTGGTTCATGTTAGTCGAAATAGATAGGTTGTTTGCACTGGAATTCTCTGGAAATTACTTTTTAAATGCTTATAATTGTTTTAAAGCAGCTCTGTCACTCATTCACAGAGAAAGTAATAACTGCATAGGATGTATGAAGCATCAGAGAACCACCCAGAACTAGTTCAAGAGATGGTTTTATCACATGATTACAAAAGCTGTTTTAATAGACCCTGAAGCAACTAATCTGTCAATCCCACTGACCAGCCAAGTCAGTGGTGGGGCCAGGGCGGAAGGGGGTTAGGGGTGAAGAAGTCAATTAGATTAATTAGTTGGCTGAATGGAGTGAATTTTCACTGCATAATTATGGCTTCAGCTGTAATGTGACTGACAATATTGACAGGACAGATGTTATAAATAGAGTGGAGACAAGAAGGAATTGATGGTTTCATATTTGTCAACAAATTTATCTGAAGCAAATATTGGGATAACTGGGTTAGGGTTCCCACCTACTTTTGGGTCTGAAGATCCAACCTCCTACGGAGAAATGGGAGAAAGTAACCAGGGAGCTGTGAACATCAGTAAAACTGAAAAGAAAAGCCAACAAAAGAACAAAAATGAAAATACATCAGCTCAGAGAATTAAAAAACAAAAACAAAAAACAGAATGGATCCGAATAATTTAAATTAAAGAATAGGATTGAGGTGATTGATAGAAAAATAACACACCTGCTTCTCCAAATTTTCCCTGCTTCTTTCTCTTTCTCTTTTTCTCTCTCATATTATTTCCTTCCTTATCTAGATTTTCCATAGCATTATATAAGGTAAACAATTCAGATGTAACTTGCAAATCAACAATTTATGCTAGAGTAATTATTGTTTCCTAAGGCTTTAGTTTTATTTCAATAAGTTCTGTCAAAAACAATTTTAGAGAGAAGTCAATAAATTTTCACATGTATAAGGAGATAATTAATAATTAACATATTAACAAAAAATTTCTATTTAGCTGCCTGCCTTACCTACCTTTCTCTTCAAATGTAAATATTATATGACTAGCTACGTCAGAGGTGCTTTTTCCATACTTATAACGTATTAATTTTGGTTGCAAATCTCATTCTGACTTGTTGCATGGTCTTTTTAAAATCTTTCTATATCTCAATTTCTGCACTTGTAAAATGGATGCACTATGTACAACACAGAGTTGGGGCAAGGACAAAATGGTACTCAGTAAAGGACACATACAATTGCATAGATACTTACTAGCTTTTGGTGCTCCCATGAAATCTGTAACATTCTGCCCAGCACTTTGCATATTTGCGATGTGTCCCATCTTCCCTGACCATAAGCTTCCAGAGGGCCGAGGCTACACACCATCTCAGTGGTCTGTTTGTGCTGTGTGAATTGTCCTAGCATAATTCTACTGCCTAACTGTCCCCTCTGCTTAGAATTGCTTCCCTTCACTTTGCATGTCAAACACTCTTTTTCCTCATTTAAAAATCACCTTTACCTCATTGTCTATAAAACTCTTGATTCCCTCAGAAATGGCACTCTTTGCACTATGCCTCTATTTTACCTTGTCTATATCCCCTTTGTACATGTTAGAGCCATGTTTTATGCAGGTACAGTTGTCCCAAAGTCTTTTAAAGTTATTTTTAAATTTTTTAATATAATAAAATTAATAATACTACATAATCAATAGCTACTATTTACATAGTACTTGCTAAGTGCCAGGTACCATTTTAACGTCATAAGATATATTAAATTACTTACTCCTAATACAACTTTATGATGTATTATTATTACTATTCCCACTGCAGAGATGCGAAAACTGAGTATCAGAAAGATTAAGTAACTTACCCAAGACCACACTGTGAGTAAGTGATGAAGCTCATCTCCATGGTTGGATCAGGAGCCCTTGTTTCCCACCTCCTCAATCTAACATTTCTATTTTTTAGTACCCCTCTCATAGAATGTTTTATAGAGTTTGGGATGGAAGAATGAGTCAAAGCAAGGAGTTATGAGTGTTTAGGTGCAAGCAGCTAAAGAAGAAATCTGCCCTGATATAGTGAAAAAGTCCAATAAAACATGTTCAATATGTGGTTGAATTACAGACTTGACAGTTTTGTTTTGTTTTTACTTCACTGATTTTTAAAGAGAGAGAGGTAGGAGTAGAGAGAGAGGGTGAGAGACATCAGTTTGTTGTTCCACTTATTTATACATTCATTGCTTGCTTCTTGTATGTTCCCTGACTAGAGATCGAACCCACAACTTTAGTGTATAAGGATGACTAACATTCTAACCAACTGACCTACATGCCCATGGAGAGACTCACTGTGCCTTGCCAAAGTTGTGGTGGCATATCTAGGATGTCATTATGGCTTTTCTTCTCCTAACCAAAATCGGTTCAGATAAATAAGCAACTCAAGAATGTCAAGTTGAAGCCCTAGCTGGTGTAGCTCAGGGAGTGAGCATGGGCCTGTGAAGCATAGGTTCACCTGTTCTATTCCTAGTCAGGGCACATGCCTGGGTTGTGGCCAGGTCCCCAGTAGAGGACGTGTGAGAGGCAACCACACACTGATGTTTCTCTCCCTCTTTTTCTCCTCCCTTTCCCCTCTCTCTAAAATAAATAAATAAAATAAATATTTTTTAAATGCCAAGTTAAAGGGAGCTAGGAGCCAACAGTGGTACATATAGAGGAAATATGGTTTGTTGTTTCATAATATTGGGTCTGAGTCTCCAGTGATTTCTGATGTTTGTGTGTATCCTTGTTCACTTACTTTACTATACAGAAGTTCTTCTGTTTTTCCTGTTATAAACAAAAAGAAGAATAACTGTCAGAGATGATTAATCAATTAATGTGTATTATTACCCTGAAGGGTTTTACAGTATCACAAGAGAGAAGAGATTAAATCATATGAATCAACTGGAAAATAAAACCTACAGCCAATTAAAAGTATGAAGTCTGATTACAAACACTAAAGGAGGTCATAAAAGAGAAGAGGCTTTGTGGAGAGATAGTTTTAAACTGTCCCTTAAGGACATGTCAGGGAAAGGCGGTTTGGAGGGGGGAGAATGAAACAGTGGCAAGGCTGATGGACAGGTTTTCAAAAGGAAACAAAAACACTCATGAAGGCAGAATTCTATTAATTGAGGGTTACAGGTGTTTGAGCCTCTGCTCAACAGTTAGTCAGTAGCCAGACTGTTTTCAGGGTGTATTTCACAGATGTTTCTCAGACAGAGTTGCAAAAAGTTGTCTGTCACCGTTGGTACTAATTACAATAACAGTTCTTCATAAGGCCTGTATTTTGAACCTAAGTCACTACTTAGTACTTTCTTTCCATCACTTTGAAATACTACCACATTTCCTTTCTCTTACACTAAGATTTTTTTTAAAGCAGATATTAAATAAGCACAGATGGTGCAGGCAGGTTCCTTAGTGCCTGTTAACTGGAGGGCAATTTTTAAATCTTCTGACAATCCAGTCCAGTAAAGGGAAAGGGGAAATCAGGTGATCAATAGTGACATAGTTTTACAGAGGACTAAATAAGAAAAAAAAAATGAAATGAAATCATGCTAGGACATTTAGGCTATATATACAAAGACATTTCTTGATGGCCAGGGAAATTAGACACTGAAATAGGTTATTAGTGCAGCTAGTGGAATCTCTACTCTGGAAAATCATCAAATATTCAATAGACCATATGTTCCAAGGAGTTTGTTCACTGAGTTTCCTGGAACAGGTAGTAGGCTGCTCAGAATCCAAGCATCGTAGTATGGCTAGATTTCACATATTGGCCAAGAGAAGGTACACCCTTATCATAGATTCTCATACATTCTAAGTAGCAAAAACTGTGACTGATTGTTTCATTTAAAACAGAACTAATTATCACATACATGTAGTTATAGATATAATGCAAAAATTATGTATATCTATAAATACATGCTATTTTGAATGCACAAAGTAATAAAGTATTCATAACATAACATAAAATGTTATTTAGATAATTTATCATAAAGTATTATTTCTGACATGTTCAAACTTGATCTGTGTTTAAAAAGACCAAATGACTATTTAACACCTATCAAGTTCCAGGCAGGGAAAAGAGCTAGTGGATAAACAAAATATGACACAGATCTCGCTTTAAAGAGTATTTTAGACAGATTCATACAATGTTGAAATGTATGTAGATCAAAATGTTTAAATGTAAGTAATTATCTTCTGGTTCAACCTCATAAAACCTAATGGAGGGGAAATAAAACAAACACACCCAGGACATTTAGTTCAGTCATGACAGAAGAGGGCACATGAGTAAGCATTCTTTGAGTACTAGAGACAAGAGTACTCAGAAGTTCAGAGAAGGACGAGATCAGTGAGGCCTTCAGTAGTCTAGGTAGTAAATGTTCATTGATCTGAATTGATTAAATTGTTTGTCCAGTTCTGTTAAGAAACAAATCTCTTTTTCCTTGGGTCTGTATTTCTCCTTGCTCAAGGGTCTTCAAGATACCTAAGTGAGTAATAACTTGGCACTTGACTCAGTGAATTCTTCAACAAAGTACTTCTGTGGCTAAATACCTGGGGAAATATGAAAAATAAAATAAGATCTTACTGAACACATGAGACAAAGTAAAGAAACACAAGAAAACTCCCGAGCAGTGCGATTCACAAAGTGACACTAGAGTGTAGTGGGAATAGCAAACACTGCAGACTAATGTTGTCAGGGAAGTTTTCCCAGAAGTTTGGCTTATTTGCATCTTGAATGATGGAATAGCTTTAACTGATAAGAGTCAGGGCATCAGTGCCCTTGTAACTGAATGATCTCAGATCTGACAATAACCCTTTTCTTGAAATAAGCTGCATATTTTCAAATTCTCATTGTTTTTGAAAAAGGTTAATATAGTTGTACCATTTTTCCTATACAAATTTCTTCTCAGTATTCATTTATCTACCTGTGCTGCAATAAAAATTAGTCTGAGTTGAGTCCCATGTTTTAGTAAACTTAATTCTTTGCAGTGCTGTGTGACCACGAAAGTTCTTTTTCCAGAGAATTAGTCTTTGGTGGTATTTTAAGAAGCAATTGTACAGGATTCTGATTAAAGGTTTGCAGTCAGTAATGAAAGAGAAGAGGTATATTAGAGACTACCAAAAACCAATTATGAAACAGCAAAAGAAAATTGGACAGCTGATTACATCAGGGGTCATGAATCTATGGGTAGTAAGAACCTGGTTAAATTGTCACTGGCTGTTATTTCCAAAGGATTTGATAATTACCTATATCTCACTGAGGTTAGTCAAGACTCCACTGAGCCTTGATATTCAATTACATAATGGAATGAACTCCAGTTTTAAAAAAATCATCAAATCCAGTAAGAAATTTGAAAATCAGAAAGTTGGTAAGTGATAGGTGAGGTCGTGTTCCCTGTTGAGGAAGTCGGGAATGCTATTCAATGGAGGTCTTGCTGCTTAAGTGAGTTTTAGCTACTGGTTCCTCAAGGAAGCTCCACTTACCTGGGTTTCAAGTATAATCCTGCCAGCCAGTAACATTTCAATAACTAAATTTGTATGTCGTGATTCCTTCCAATTTTTCTTTTTCAATTTCTGTTCCTGTCAATATCTTTTTCTCTGTACCTTCCTACGTTCTTTCAAACCACACACATTTCTTTAGAAACATGTTATTCACGAGCTACTTTTTTAGGAAGTACTTAAGAGACAAGGACTAACGTAATGAATTTATACAAAAACCTGTAATCCTGAAAATGATTTCTTTTTGTTAAGCCTTAGTATAAACAGTCACCCCAAGGTCCATACATATTGTATATTAGATATCCTTGCATATTTTAAATTAGTGTAAAACTCCATGAATATTTCTAACATAGGATGAAGTTTGTCTCCTGTTCATTACAAAGCAGATGTAATTTAGAAATACAGAACTTTATTAAAGGAGAAGAATATTAAGATTTTCTCATTTTTTAAGGGTGAAAATATATTCTAAAAATGATCTAGGTCTAACATCCTACGCTATGTAATTAAAAGACCTCAGGAGTAGGTGTCAAAGCACAGTCTGCAGGCACATGGCCTGAGCTTGTATGCAGCACCTCCGCGTACCAGCTGCACCTGGTGCCAGTTATTTTACCTCTATGAAATTTTGTCTTATATTCATAAAATGGGCTTAAAAGCTTTATTGTCTATTTCAGTGGCAATTAAATGAGATAATAGAGCTAGAACTCTTAGATTTTTTCCAGGCAGTTAAGATAGTGACTGGAATATAGTAAACACTAAAAAGTTAACAGTCATTTTCAGTGTAATTAAAAGTACTGCTACTATTTTTAGCAACTCCTCCTAGTTCTTGAATGTTAGTTTTCAGAGCTCATTTAGAGTAAGGGGCTTGGGGATGAGGTTTTGGAAACAGAAAAAGTGAGATGGGTTAGAAAAATCTTTTGAGATAGTTAACTATCAATAAATAAAAAGAATTTGCATTCCAGTATGGTTTACATCCTTCAGCATCCTTGGGGACCAAGTTTTGGAAAGAGCAGATAATTAATAACACTGTGTAGTTGCATAGTGCTTTGAATTCTTTTTCTTAAGGAGCTGTTAAATTTTCCACATGAAAAATTTATGAAGAAGTAATAAAGCAGACAGAATTTGCTTCATATTTACTGTTAAAATGTAGTTCTAAATATATTACTTCCTTTGCATTTCATAGATAATATTAAATGAAGTAATACATGGGGGAATACCTAACACAGTATTAATTACTGAGTACATGCTCAGTATAGTGATAGTGCCCTCCATTCCTTTCTAGATAAAAGTCAGAGTCCAGCACTCACACAGAAGGTACTGTACTTCAAAAGGCTTTTTGTATTTGAAGGAAGGATATCCTGTCCTAATCTGGCACCTTGTGGTTATTCTAAACATGAAGACAGATACCATAAGTTTATTTTTTTTAATTAAAAAACTGAAGTTTAAATTTTAGTCTATACAAAAAAGTCCCATATGATTTTTTCCAAAAGAACCCCCATACTGAATTAGAAATGAGTATCTTGTACATAGAGCTATCTGATTATTGTCTCATTCTACAAATGAAGCAACTGTGGTCCAGAATAGTTAGAGAGGCCCAGTAGAGATGAAAGCCATTGTCAAAAGGCACATTTCCCTTCATTAGTTATTTGAATAATCAAACTATTCCAGTTAATTTTTGATAAATCAAAATATTGAACTATTCTTCAAAATAAGCTGTATATCTCTAAGTATGAAATATCTGTACCTTTGTGGATATAAATAAGAAATAGTTACATGGTAATTCAACATAATTCTCAATACTTCCACCTGTGAATAAAAACAATATTTTCTAAAAATGTATTCTTCATTGCTATTAGCAACAAACATAGATCATTATTGGGTATTGATTATATCAGAAAAAATTGCATTGTGTGCCCTGACTTTGGGGAGTGAGCACACAATGCAATATGCAGGTCATGTATCATTGAAATGTATGCTTGAAATCTATATGATCTTATTAACCAATGTCACTTCAATATATTTAATTAAAATATTTTTAAAAGAAAAATTATTTTTTATTAATAATTATCTTTTTAATGTGTTTGCTATTTCAAAACATTGGCCACGCTTCCATATAGACCTGCTATCATAGGATATATTATATTTGTGCCTATTTTCTCAGAATGCAGTCTGAATTCCCAATTCTTGAAAAGTGTTCATACATTCATTCAATTCACATTCTTTGACCATTCACCCTATACCAGGCACAGTGTAATTTCTGAAAATGTTTAGCCATTCTGGTCAGAACTTCTAAAATCCTATTTCACTAAAGTTATTTCACAAAATAAATTTGTTCACTACTATCTGCTAAAGAATGTTTGCCAGTGATATCAGCACTTATCAAGTTAGTGCCTAAACTTTCATATCTGCACACCAACCAATACTTCTGATAGCAAGTAATGAGGTGATGACCTTTCTTTGCTAAGATTCCTGAGGCTTCTATGCTAAAATAAACTGTAGCCTTGGATACACCTTTCCCTTAGGCAAAAAGAAGCCTAGAAACAGATATGTCTCTGGTGGCATAAAAGGAAAATAACTTGAAAATAGAGGTCAAAGAATGGATGAAATATCATGAGAGAGACCTGACAGAGTCACAAAGATGAAGTCAACCTGTGATTCTTTAGGACATGACCCCTGGATGGACAGATTTTTGAGGCTTGGGTATCTCAAGCAGCTACACAAAGTTGAGGGCCTGTTTCCCAAGTAATGCCTCTCATAAGATTTTACTCCAAAGTTGAAATTTAGAATTGCATGGGAAATCATGATATACTATGCTGACCAGATGCTCAAATCTTGTTTATATATAGACAACAAAGATGTGCTCTTAATTATATGCCCTGCTCATTCCACAAAGATTTATAACTAAGCAGCCCTGGTTGGTGTGGCTCAGTAGATTGAGTGGTGGCCTGCAAACCAAAGGGTCACTGGTTCAATTCTCCATCAACACATGTGCCTGGGTTGTGGGCCAGATCGCCAGTAGGGGGAGCGTGAGAAGCAACTACACATTGATGTTTCTCTTCCGCTACTTTTCCCTCCCTTTCCCTCTCTCTAAAAAATAAATAAATAAAGTCTTTAAGAAAAGATTTATGATTAAGCAGTAGTTCTCAAAATTTAGCATGCATCATAACCAAAGGGCTTATTAAATGGGTATTTCTGAGTTGGGAGGTCTGGGGAAATAGGGAATTTGGCTTCCTAACAAATTCATAGGTTATGCTGGTACTGGTGGTTCAGGAAGGACACTGAGAACTGCCTCAATAAAGTGAAACATAGATTTCATTAGCAATTGATTTCAGCCATCGTAGGAATCAATTTGAAAGGTTGGAAAGATCATTTGTTCTGAAGCTGGAAAAACCTGGACTTGATTTCTAGATTTGTCATGTTTCAGTTGCTGATGACCTTGACTTCACAGGGTTATAGTCACCTCACTGAAAATTAAGATTACAATACAGCTATGCCTTCAATATATTGCAGGTTCAGTTACAGACCACCACAATAAAACAAATCACAATCAAGCAAGTCACACAAATTTTTTGGTTTTCCAGTACATATAAAATGTATGGGTTTTTTTTTTTAATTTATTTGGTTGGTTGTTTCTTGTTGTTTAATAACAACCTCTTTATTTACAAGTGATTTATAACCAGAAAACTCAGATGGGAGGTGGGGCCAAAATGCGTCACGGGATGGCATTTGGGCTCCAGCAGGTTACTTGTCTACACAGACAATGGAGACAAAGAGGTTTTCCTTCCAGCTGAGCAGCTTCTTGATGGCACCATGCTTCAGGGGAACCACGAGGTCTGCACTCAAAACAGTGTGCACATGGTTATGTGTACAGCATACCATAATCTATTATGTGGGAAATAGCATGCCTTAATTAAAAAATGTTTTATTGCTCAAAAGTGCTAACCATCATCTGAGCCTTTGGCAAGTAGTCCTCTTATTGTTGATGGAGGGTCTTACCTTCTGTTTGTGTAAGCACTGTAAAGCAAAGCACAATCAAATGAGGTAAGTGGATATGGTAAGGATTAATTAAATATTGTGTCAAAATACCTGACATATATCAAGTGCTTAAAGCAAAGCAGTTATAATTATCATTGGTAGTTGTCAAAATACTATTTTTGTAAAAAATGTATGTATTAATCAGTTTGAGAATAGATGGATCTTATAAATTTATCAAGAATAGTTGTACCCTTTGCTATAGTCACTGGGCAGAGCTCTGGCCCCACACTGCCTATGAAGGATGTTTCTTCTTATTTGAGGGGAGGACAACCCAAAAATCAGAATTATATCCTGGAGGGTGGGACTCATTTAGTATAGACTTCCCCTACTAGGTGAGTGAGGAATCCATCTATATTAGTATACTAGCTGGCATGGTTTTGGGAAACTGTGTTCTGCCTCAGCGAATTTTTTTTTTTTTGATGACTCTTTCAACATGTTTGCCCATTTCACGATGGGTGATTTCTGAGTGTACCGGCCCACACCACACTGGGTGTTCAGCAGTTTTTGACCAATAATGGCATGACCCGCATACCCGCCTTCTTGTTCTCCTGATCTCACCCCAAGCAATTTTTTTTTGTTTGTTTCCCTAAAGAAAAAATTATCAGACGGAAAGGTTTTGCCAATGTGGAAGAAGTGAAACAGAAAATGTCAGAAGCACTGGAAGGCATCAAAGTCAACGAGTTCAAAAAATGTTTTGAGCAGTGGAAAAGTCTCGATAGGTGTATTGGACCAAATGGAGAGTACTTTGAAGGTGCATGAAGTTTAAACATGTAAGAATAAATACACATTTTTAATACATAAATTCTGTTTTTTGGGGAGGTCCCCTAACATCTCTAGCCTGGAGGATCATGTCAGTCACAATGAAATCTTCTGTCTTCTTGTTTTTAAAAGACAATGACTGTTTGATGTCCATTGCATTAGTAATAACCTAGCTCTCCTTGCACCCCTCTCTTCATGCAAAACCCAAGATTCCTAGATATTCAGTCATCACATCAACATTTATCCACATATGGCCTTGGACTTACCTACTGAGACCCATGTCCTATTCTCACCTCTCCTCTCCAAACCCGTTTTACTGTGTGCTGTGGCTGTATGTCCCTGTAAAACAAAGGCTGACCAATTTCTGAACACATTCAGGGTCTGGGATCAGTAGACTTCTCTGCATCTGTAAACTCTTCCCCAAACATCTGTTTTCTAACTAACGGGTCCATCTTCTGAGGCCCCAGTCCTAACACCTTTATTTTTTTTCCCTCCCATTCTCACTTCATGTACCTCAAGGCTTAGGCTAAAAGACTTTATGCTTCCAGTTTTTAAACTCAAATAAATTCTCCTTCCATTTTCACAAACTCTAGCTTCTTTTGCAACATGTCAACAGAATTTGCCAGTGAACCCCTCCTTATTTTTGTTACATCTGTGTCCTCTCTCACATTTACCAAGAATATGTTTTTTTTTTATCCACACAACCCTATTATTATCGTTCTTAGGGATGTCAACATTGAATCAAATGATCTAAGACATAGATCTCTAGACTGTCTTAGGAAAAAGAATTATTTCCTCTACTCCAACCAAGTCACCTACTTACATGAGGCCAGCCTGGATCTTGTGTACATCAACAATGGCACCACACACAGAAAGATTTTTTTCACATATTTACTGCTTTTTCAACATCCCCTCTCTTCTGTTCTGTCTATTCAACTCTAATTCTTAAGCAGTACTAAAGTTCTGGAAAAATAAATTTTATAAAAAGCACTGAAGCTCTCTGAAGAAAGAGCTTGTCCCATCTTCTTAGTTAATGTTCTCTGGATCAACTATGGAATGAATTTGAGAGAGAAAAGGCTCAGTTAACATGCAATGACCTGACTTTACATAACTCTTCTTAATAATTTATGGGAGAGGTTTAAAAACCAGAATATTTATTTATCTTCTTAATAAAAAACAGGAAATTAGATAGTTTTGTCCCTGGATGTATTTGCCTATAATAAACAAACAAACAAACAAACAAACAAACAATGTTGGCCAATTTCAGAACTTCTAGAAGGAAACAAGCAAAATAAATATCACCGGTTCATTCTTCTTCTACTTCTCCACCCCACCTTGCCCCCACACATAGTAACAGGCACTGGCTGAATTAGACCAGCGTATAAAGAAAGTAAACAGTAAATATTTTAGTTTCTTGAATCTCTACAACTTGCTTTTTTAGACAAAGTTTGCAAGACTAACCATGGATATGATGGAAATCTTTCCTGATTAGCTCTTTATATCATATAATTAGCTCCTTAAATCATATAATTTCCTAATTTCCATGACTAAATTAAACCATTCTACACTCAGAAACGAGCTTTAGGGCTCATAAAGAAGGATGATTTTCCTCCTGCTGTTTGTGCCAAGTATAGGACCTATAGCCTTGAGCCAGAGTAAGTGGTCACAAAGATTTGTCAGAAGGAATTACAGTGATCTTTCCTTGTTTGAACCACATGGTTCAGACCACATGTATGGCCAAAGAAGAGTTCAGCACCCTTTCTGAGGTTGCTGTGGAAGGAGGCTTTGGCTCAGTCCCAGAAAGGTGATTAATGACCGTACCACGGCCTCTCTTATTGCCACCAAACCCCTTCCTACATTTTGGCAAGAAAACAAACCTGAACAAAAGGCTATAGAAGACTATAGTAAACAACCTTGAAATCACAGTTTTGAGTAGCTAACATTTTAAAGCTGTTTAATTTCCTCAGAAAAGATTATTGGGAAAGAAAAATAAAGTTGCTTTCTTCATTGTACAATACAGTAAAGGTAGATCAGGGAAAAGAGTTTAAAGGGACCTCACAGAAATACCTAGGAAGACATATGCTTGATGATCAGATTTGATTTGTTGGACAACAGATTGTCCAGGTACTGGCTAGGAATGCAAACTGGAACTCACTACTGCTCGATAACTACCAAAGACTTTACTGGAGTGAGAGAAATAATATCAAGGAAGAAATTCTTGAATGTATCACAGCTCATTTTAGATCTTCTAAAATAATCCATCCTTGAATTTAGCCAGCTGTGTGCCTGGATTGCATGACAATGCTTTTGCACCCTCCCTCCCACCCTACTACCACCAGCACACTGCCAGAAAGAACAGCCATTACTGATTCATGCTTAGGTATGTTGCCCTTGATCTATGTAGAAAACATGTTAAGATATAACTAAAAACAAACAGAATATCTACTGTGAGAACATCATTCATAGTGCTAATTATGAATATGCTTAGAAAATAAAAATCTTTTATCTCAGTGATCAGAAAAGTTTGATTTTGTTGATTCACTTATTTGGTTTCATATCTTGGATGTTATGGATCATGCAATGAATTTTATTTCCCTTTTGCATAGCTTGTTAAAAAGCTTAGAATTAACTTTGAGGCTTACCTGTAACAAGCATTGCAGAATGGTCTTACTTATTTAAAATCTATTTGCTGCTGCCTATAGTCTGCTTCTGGTTACAAATGAGAATAAAAGTACATTAATATGTAAAATAAGATCCACCGCTTATGATAAGTGATTCAAAGTGCTATGCAATTAGAGGACATTATCTCACATTTTCCTGTATTTCTACCACAGCACCATAGGAGGTGGCTTGGCGTAATAGTTCAGAAATGTGTCTGGAATTGGACAGGATTTTTCCAGATTCTTGATGTTTTAGCTGTGTTATCTTGGATTTGTATCTTATTTTCTCTGAGTCTAAGTTTTTCTTTCTATATAGTCAGATTATAATTTAGTTAAATGACAATTTGATGATGTGAGATTTTTAACAGAGTGGGCAAAAGTAGGTTTACATTGTTTGTATAAAAATAATACAATAATTAATAAATAATAATACAAAAATAAACTGTGTTTTCCATGCTCATGACTGTGCATCTACTTTGGCCCCACTCTGTTCTCACTACTCTTTCATTTATACATATATGTAACACCATAGACATGAACGATGAGATGATATAGGATAATATATTGCAATAATATAACAATTATTCAATAAATGTTAGATTCATGACATTATCCCTCTTCTTTGCTGCTGTTGCTCTTGCATGCATGAGCTCTGGGTAAGTTGAATCCTTTCCCACCTCTTCCAGATGGATCCCTCTAGAGAAATGGAGATTTTATTGATGGACATAGGTAATAGGAGTTTTGTTGGGAGACCACAGGTTATACAAAGCAAAGTAAAAGCTTGTCTATTTATTTAAGAAAATTTTAGTGATTTTAATATGTTAATATGTAAATAAATTCTTCAAACCAAGGGTATATAATGCATGTTTTAACCAGTCTATTTCATCACAGTTTTTTTTCTCCCTCTAGAATCATTTTGGAGACTGGATTTCTGGAGAACTAGTCTTGGGAAATGCTACACTATGCTAAAATTTATGTTAGTGACTTACTAAGGTGCTTGAAATTCTCACTTCATTGCAACAAATTATTACCTGAAGAACTGTTGAACCACTTCTTGTTATATGAAAACTCTTGGGCTTCAAAGTATAATCACCTGAGCAGTTTGCAAGCCTTCATGTAGGAGAAAAAAAGACTCAGACAGATGGAAACACTGCATGTTATCGAGGGCATGGAGTCATGGTCACCAGAGCACATCCAGGAGGAGGAACCACAGAAGTTAAAGCACAGCGTGAAGTCACCATGGGAAGGAGATGGTGGAAAGAGGGGGAGCAATGGAAGAAAAGCAGTAGATGGGAGTGCCATGGGCAAACTTGATGAGTCTGTAACACAGGTCATGGATAGACATGCAAGCTACCAGATCACATATAAGATGGCAATAGAATGGTTAAACACCTATCCTTGATCTTCTTTTAGCAGACACGTAGGGGGAGCAAAAGATACCAGTATTGAAACGAATGCTTGTCATCACACTCTGCACATCAACATCACCTAACACACTGGGGAAAAGAACCAACAGTTCAGTCCAAACCAATTATGTCAGGATCTGCGAGCTTAAGTCCAGAACACTGGTAATTTTTTAAGCTTCTTAAAAGATTCTAATGTGCATCCAGGGTTAGAACCACTGCTTTAGAGAAAAGGCCATTACAGAAATTGTGAAGAGCAGAGGATAGTTTCTTAAAGCTAGCACTTAGGGGCAAAGGAGTTTCCTTCCTACCAAAAGTTCATCTATGATTGATGTATCCCTGCCCAGGGGTAGTGAGAATTATGAAATTCTTTGAACTTACTCCCTAAGCCTTTACTTACTTATATCTTAACTTTATTCTCTTATCAAATTTCCAAGGGCAATTTCTCAGTGAATATGAACCAATTCCAGTTTAACGGTCCACAATTAGGAATCCTTATATACCTTGAGACTAGTTGATGGGGTGCAGATGGAATTTCTCTCCTGAGTCTTGTCGTCATCCTTGCACGAGGATGTCAACTTGTTTAATTGCTCAAAGAACTTGTTTTTTGTCAGATCTTGGTGGATTTTCTCTTCCCTTCTCTAGATAATGCTCAGATTTCTGCTGAGAACACCTCAAGGGAATGATGGATTTGGGGACTGTATCTAAGTAATGACGGCTTAAGGTAATAGGCACACTAAGGAGGAAGAGAAATTTCTGTCAAGTACAGGACCCTTTTTGAAAGCATACCTAAGCCTGTCATATGGCTGATTTGATTTACATGGCTGAGTTTCTATGCCACTTGCAATATTGATCCTTTTGTGTAAGTTCACCTTCCACCAGTGAACTTTCTCCAGTGAAATGATTACTTTGTTCTTTGTTTCTCAGACAATCCAAGGGGAAAGGAAAAAAATTCCAATAGCTGAAGGCAATGAAATAGCCTGTATCATGATAACAACTTATGCCTGTCTTCGAGATGAATTTTGAGGTGCTGGGGAAGAAGAAGGAGAAGGTAAAAAAGAAAAAAAACAAAAGACAGCTCTTGAAAGCTATTTTTCCAGCCAACTGTAGTTAAATCTGTTTTTTCCCCAGTGAGAGAAACATAGAAAGACATAACTATACAGAATCTTATTAATCAACATTTTGAATAAGAGAAGTATATTTTTTCATCTCCAATAGTAATGAAATTTTATACAGCCAGAATGTAATTTCCCTACTATGCATAAATTTAAGTCACTGAAATTTTGCACTGTGTCTTTTTGTTTTTCTTCTGAGTGATTCTTACCAGGGTATTTTCTCTGGGGAAATAGACAGGAAATACAAAGGGTTTTAGTATAAATGCTGTATTAGTTAGGATTAAGAACATTTTTAATTTGGTATGAACATGAAAATCAAGTGCAGAATGGCTCCTTTGGTAATTAGAAAATAACGGTGATAACACAAAAACTCCAGTAATTTGTTTTTCTCTTTTAGAATTATTTCCACATCTTCTTATTTATATATGACCTCTCTAGTCTCTTAGTGGCGAAGTGGCATGCTCTATATTAATAAAATGTGTCCAAGCACACTATTTCATTAGTATATTTGGGCAATTTATATAGCATTTCTATCTAGGCTCCTCATTTTTAATGTCTTTCTTAGCACAAAGATTCATTTTATCTAACAAGATAATCCTGTCATTTTACGACTTATGATTGTAAATAGCAAACTTCTTTTCTTGTCTCTGTTAACAAAAGGACAAACATAAAAGGAGAGAGAAGAATGTTGATCCAATTGTTTTCTTATCTTTCATTAGGAAGCACTAAAATCTTATCAATTAATTCAGGAATATTTATTAAGAGCCTATGACATACTTGCTACTATTTTTTAAGTTCTAGCTTCAGAACAGTGAACAGAATTGAACAAAGATGTCTTCCTTTAAAACTTACATGCTGGCAGTTTTTTTTTTTAATGGAAGATAAAATTAAAGGAGTTGAAAATAAAAGATCTCAAGAGAATTGTTAAAGTATGATGGTGAAGGTATAACCCCCAGTTTAAAGGATTAATAGCATTGTTAATAATAGTCAACTCGTGTTTAGTACTTATTGTGGGCTATGAATTACTCATTGAATGAAACTTTTTGTTCAATGTTCACAACTTTTTGTGAATTTGGTGCCTTTAAGTTCTCCATATTACAGGTAAGAAAATTGAGAGTGCTTTAGTGACTTGCCCATAGGCTGACAACTAGGAAGTGGTAAAGCTAGGACCCAGCATCGTGAAGACTGATCTCCACATCTGTGCTTTTTACCCCTTCACTTTGTGCCTCTCTTGTACACAAGATCCGAACCAAGATCCAGATCTAAATACTTTAAAAGTAACTGTTTTGTCTGCACTGCCAGATCTTAGTTACTTTAAATATTAACAGTATAAAACTCTTTCTTCTTAAAAATTTTATGACAGATGAGGTGATGGGCAATTAGATAAAGAGTCTGTATATTTCACCCTTAAATATCAAAGATATGTCTAAATTATTATCATTATTTTATGGAGTACAATAACTTGCCAGAGAGTGTGAACTTTTTATACAACCTAGTATCATATGGAATAGGCTTACTCTTTTCTCCATTATTATTCAACTTAAAATCTAAATTTTAATTGAAAATATGAACTGAAATTGATTAGTATTTATATTGCCAATTCACACCTTTCAGATGAGATTGTTTCTTCTTGTCATCTACTTACAGAATGAAGTGATGGGAAATTTATAGAATGATAATGATTTATGTAATAAATGGCCTCTGCTGGGCAGCCTTGTTGTTAGCCAATTCTAGTATTAATCACGAATTAAACCTCATTTCATTTTTCCTACTGGAAATTCCAAACACTTCCCACACTTATTTAGCCCCAATCTGATTTCTATCATTGTTTTTCTCTCCAAATCATTCATTGAAGTCATCAATTAATCATTAATAGAAGTCATTTAACATAAATTCCTTCAATCACATTCTGTTGAAAAGTTTCTGTTTTGTAAACATGCCATCTGGCAGCATCATCTGTTTGACAGCACATTTTAACTCTTTTCAATTACTTTCCCCACTTCCTCTCTTCCTCTCTCCTTCTCCTTCCCTCTCTCCCCCCCATCCACCCCCTCCTTTTCCTAATGTTTAAACAGATACTGGTGGAATTACTCTTATTAAAGTAAGGATAGGTCCTCAGGTGGCTCTAACTTCTTGGACAATTTCTGAGATACTTTCTTACAATCTTTCATACTAATCACGTGCTCCCGAATCACTCCTGTAGAACAATCAAAGACTGAGGAACAGTTTGAACACCACTGCATCAGACCTCACTCAGATATAATCAAATAGGTTTGTTCTAGCTTTTCATGGGGGTAGGGGATGGAGGTAGGGGAAGGGCCAAGTGCAGTATACAATACATCGATTAAAAAGGGTACAGTGACAAATTCTTGGGTTGAGCAGGAAGCCAATCCAATTTCCCAGGAAAGAGCACCCTATAAAACAATCAACAGAAGTACTCTAGGATACTCAATCTTTCTCTTTCTCTATCATGTGCCATTTGCTTTTCAGAGCTAAAATTCTACATGGGTGTTCTCTATTAGAATGATCATCTAAAACCAAGTTGAAATCCCCTCAAAATATCTTGAAAAGGTATACACACACACATACACCCCACTTTGCCATATATATATATACAAATATGTGTGTGTGTGTGTGTGTGTGTGTGTATGTATATACACATACACAGTAAGGAAAACTCTTTAAATCATGCCTGCCTTTTGGTCTTCATTCTGAATTTTCTGAAAGCTTGAATGCTACATTCCCCTGCATTTGCATAAATTATTTCAGCTATAAGTGGATTTTCAGCTACTGGCTAAACTGATCCTGTGAGGTTAGTAAAAAAGAGGAGGAAACCTAACCTACATGAAGTCAGTAAATGTTGCACATAAACCTGAACCTAGGACTCTACGTTTATTCAACTCAGTAGTTTTGCCTCCACAAGAAACAACTGAATCATTGGCACTTGCTCATCTCCATGATGATGATTTTCTTGCTCATCACACTTTTCTGAGACCTGCACTTTACTGGGACCATTGGGAAGCAAGTATTCCTATTATAGTAGAACATCATTATACATCATTGATGGTTTCAAAATGATGCTGAATCATGAGAAAGGATGAAATATGTCATTTCTATTTGCTCAAGGAAGGGAAAGTTATATGATATATATTTTAGAAAGTTGCTAAAAATTTAACATTTTAGAGGGAAAGCTTCTCTTCCTTGAAAGTCACTTATGTGAACTTCTTTGTCATCTAATAGCATGTAGATGAATTATATCCTTTTCATGTTCATTATAAGAATAATATTTTCCATTTATTAGTTCCATAGTATTCATGAAGCTAGATATTAACCATCAAGCCTTCTGATTGCTCCAGAAATAATTATTAATATTTTTGACTTATAGAAGGAGCTTGTGTTTTTCCTGATGTTTTTCCACAAAGTATTTTTTCTTCAGTTTATCTTCCATAAGCTCCTTAATGTTTGGTCTAAGACACAAAAGCTTTTGGAATCTAACTTCTTTATGTTAAAATATTCTTTTCCTAATTCTACTTCACTTCCAAACTAGCTTCACCTTCCTTGCCAGTGCCGGTGTCTCAGAACCTGACTATTTCACCAGCGTTTCACGATACACTCAGCCACACCACACCATCTCCATTCCCACAGCTCCACTCAACATGTAATGCCCTATTAAAGATAATTAATGGTTTTCTAATTGATATATTTATGACTTTAATTCAAAAATTATTGAATACCACCTTATCCTTTTCTTTCTTAATACCCATATTCATCTATTTTTTCCTACTTGTATGACTATTATTTTAAAGATGCCTTTGTCGCTTCATTCTTTAATTGCTTAAGTGTAAATTCACCCAGTCATTAAATATAAACTTTGTCTATTTTTGCTTACCACTTTGCCCTTGAAAATATCATCTAGTTTCAGAGTTTCAACCTCCCCTTTCAAGTTCATGACTCCCAAGTTTATGTCATCAAACCTTGATTTTTAGCTAGTTTCTAAATATCTCAATGTAACCATGCTGCTAGCTCCACAGTTACAACCCAGAAGTGACCTCATTTTCCCCTTTTCCAATGCTGCTTTCTCTCTCTACTTTGTTTCATGTCACCATCAGCTATTCTCTCACTAATTCTCTTCTTAAACTCCATCATTTCTATCTGAATGATGCTGTTTGTTTTCATGATTTTACCTCTATTCCCCATGCTGCTGAACCAACAGTCCTGAATTCTCTTCTAGAACCATTGTAATAATTCTCTAATTGGTATATACACTATTAACTTATTTTTTTCATTTATGATTCTTATCACCATTGAACTTCCCTTACTAAACAAAGACTACATGAAAATTTCCTATATCTAATGGCTATACTACTTTCTATTATTATACATAGAGAGTGAAATACAAACTATTGAGCCTGGCATTTTACTTATCAAGTCACCAAAACCCTCCCTACATACCTAACTGCAGCATCAGTATTTATTTTCCCTTAAAATGCACCCACTTTCCTACCTTACTGATTTCACTTACAGTCATACCCTGAGAAACAATAGACCATGCATATGACAGTGGATCATAAGATTATAATGGAGCTGCATTTCCTGTAAGAAATGAAATGATGTGTGACTCAGGAAAAACAATTTTTATCCTCTGATAGGAGCAATATATGTGGAGTTTAGCAGTGGATTCTCTCTCACTCAAAGCGCCTCAGTTCTGAGTGTGCAGATTATATCCCAGTAAGCCACCAACCTGTTTCAGCACAGAGGAACCTGCCACCCCAGTGCTACATATTCAGAGGGTGTGACAGCTCTCCCAGATCTAGCTTGATGGTCTTCAGAGTATATTTACATAATTTTTTTCATTGAGGACCTAAGATCCTGTGCAAGGAAAAGATTCACAGAAGCTACCTTTACAAGTGTTAAGTGCCACCGTCAGTTTGGTAAAAGCTTTCTTGGTCATGTGGAGCTAGCCTGTGTGTACTTTCGAAATATTTTTAGATTGTAATGATGTACAGCATAGAAAGTTTTATTTATTCCATCAATTTAATACCAGAGAGAGCCCTTTGTGCCAGATAAGGTCAACAGAACCAGAAAAAAAAAAAATCCCAGAGACAAAAAATTGAGTCCTCAGTTCTATACCTTCTATTTTTAAATGAATATCACAAAGGTCTTTAATGTGACCACAGGTAATAACTGAAACCAAATTGCCATGCCAACCCTCTGTGATTCTTTATCTCTCCATTTTGACTTTTATTCCTAGTGAGCCTCAGGCCACTTTTTACTCACTCTTAACCATCACTGTTATGGTGGTCTGTGCCTATCCATCCAATTTCTCCAAATATTTCCAATCAATTCAGCCCACATCCTTGTTAATGAAACAGCATTGACAATTTTTATGTTCTATTTCTGAGCTCAGAAAGAAGCCATGGGAGGGCCTGCACAACAGTATTTACAAAGCCTTCAGCAGTGTGTGATCATGTCCTAGGCGTTTACATTCACTCACCACACTCCCTGGCTCAGCCAGGGGAACCCCGAGTCCTGCAGGCATCATCTACGGTAAATGCTCTATACAAGTACATCATCTTCATCCTTTATACTGTAGTTTTACATCATATCTCTGTATGTTTATGTTTAATAAACCTCTTGCCTACATACCTCTGTAGGTATGTTTATATACAGAAATACTTTTGTGTTATAATGGCTTATAGTATTGAGCACTATAGGCAACAATTATACAAGTTTATAGCCTAGGAACAATAGATTATACCATATCGCTTAGATATATAGAAGGCTAGAGCATATTGGTTTGTAGAAGTGTACCTATGAAGTTTGTACAATGATGAAATTGCCTACAACACATTTCTAAGAACATATCCTCATCACTAAGAGACACAAGAATGTATGTTATTTTCTTATATGGTTTTCTTCCCTTAGCTCTTCTCTATCATACCATTTTTGTTTTCTAAGACTTAGTTAAGTCTCTTTGACAATTACTCACTTTTGACTTCATCATAGTGCATATTTTATTGAATGAAATGGAATTTAAAAAAAAAATCTTGAATGCATTTTGAACAATGAAATTTTTTTTGTCAAAGTGATAAGAGTAGCTAGGAATTAGTCGTCAATGAAACAGTTGTGATTTTAAAAGCACTTTAAGTTAGAGATAATCTCCACCTGAAACCTTATATTACTACTATTAATAATTCACGATAAATTATTCTCCAAATGTATTAATTTTGAGGCACTGATGTAGAAATTTCAGATAATGAAATTTAAAGAATATGTATGTGCAATTAAATGTTTCTATAATAGCCTTGATATGTTTGTGATTAATAATAAAATTGCCTTATTATACAACCTAATTTACATGTTAAAAAGATCATTTTCTACACTCTATAACTGGTTTGTAATTTGAAAATGCTATTAATTATATACTGAGATAGATTAAGTTTTATTTTGCCACAAAACTCAGTCAAAGTTTCAGAAGAACTAACTCTGTCATATTTATATTCCTCATAAATCACAGAAGTATATACAGTGCTTCCATTACTAAAATAGTGCATAGATACCACAAATAATAAATGAGTATCAGTAATCCACACAGTTGGACATTTCCTCACTACCCATCCTTTTCTTCTTCACTATTAGGCAGTAAAAATTATTAAAAGTCTTTTAAAAATTTAGTCAAATTGTATGTGTACGTGTATCAGAGAGACAGATAGAGAGACTGATGGAAAGAGAGAGAAGAAATCAATGAGAAAATTGTAGTTAAAAACAGGTATTTAAAACAAGATTAGTCAGCTAAATTAAAAATGCATTCCCAGCAAGAAGCACCCATTAGTTGATCTTAGACACTCTCCCAGCATTTTACAGAGCAACACAAAGTCACTCTCAGGCATTTACTCTGTCATATCTACTCACAGCTTCTCTTCTCATGTAAATCATCGTGTTCCCATCTTACACAGAATACTGACCATAGGACGACTGAGCAAGTGCTAGAAGTTGAGTTCCATTCCTCATTTGCTTTCTAAAAGAACCAAACCACTTTACTTTTATGAAGCGAGTTCTGTTTCTAAGTAGTCTGGAGGACTTGCTAATTAGAATGTAGCTATAAGTAATGCAACGGTTAGCTGACATTAAAAGCACTCTGTGTTATGTCTGAGCTCAGCTGAAGTTGAAAGAGGGCTTAGGGAATAATCACTGTGTAGATATGTTTTCAGGAAATTACATTAAAAACTTTATTAATACTTTAAGGCTAGAATCAATTTTCCATTTGTCTTTGTAGTTCTAGTCTCATTTATGGGAAGTATAATAACAATTTCCAACATAATTACTTTCAAAACACATTTTCAGAACCCTTCTATGCCATTCCTGTTCTCAATCTCTTCACTTTCTCTATTTGCCATTTCGCAGGTCGTTCATGTTTTACAGGAGCCATAATCCTATATCCAATTAGGGGTTGAGGGTGGTGAAAATAAAGCTAAGAGAATGAAAAATGCATTCTTCACAGTCTAATTTGTACAAATAAAATTATTTATTTTTCCAGTCATAACTAGTCATTATGGTTTTACACCGAGTCATATATTTTGCTTTCTACCACTGAGTCATCTGAATTTCTTCCCAGTTGTTTGTGTACTCTGACTTCTAATGTTCTCTTGTCCCCTTTCCCTGAGACAGTGTTAAATTTTATCTGAGCTCTGTGCTCCCACTCTTTTGTGTGCCAATTAAGGAGTAAGAAAAAGGACCACTAGCTCTTTTTATACCCAGATAAGACGCACTTTACCATTCTTCAGTGACTCCACCCCATCCTCCTTCATGACTCCCATAACATTCACAGAAGGCCCACTTGTTTACCTGCCTTTGTAAAACCCCAGGTCTCTCCCTGTCTCTCTCTCTCAATATTTCCCATTAATGAGTTTTTTCCCTATTGCTATTGTCTGAATATATTTATCTCCTTAGTTTTTCAGTGTAGGGTTTGATATTTATAACTGCAACAAAGATTATTTAAATAAAAAGTTGTCTAAAAACATTAATGATCAAAAGACATTTGCCTTTTGTTTTCATGCAACTTATAAGGCTGCTCTATTGGCTTAAGAAAATATTTCATTGAACTGGTAACATATGATATGTTGATAACATATTTTACATACATATATTTGTGGTATTGGATGTTATAACAATAAATATAAGAAAGAGGAAAGACTGGGAGAAATTAATGTGTTAAGATAGTACACTGTTGTTTGAAAGACATGATTTTATCTAAAATTAATGAAGTTTAGCAGGTTTTAGTGCACCTTGGACAGGAAAATTGAGTGAAAATCTTGCTAACTGTAGGAAATTTATGACTTCTTATTCAACTCCTTTATGGGTTTCTGAAACACTTAATGAATATGAATGTTTATTGGATATTTTATGAAACCAAACGTGGAAGAGATGATTCTTCTATGTTTAAAGCAAATAGCATCAGTACTTGATATAAAGTACGGGTTAATTAGATCAAAACAACAAAGTACTGTAGAAATCTATAAACTTCAGTAAAATTCAAGAAACATTTAATGTTCTTATATCTTCCTTCCTAAAAAAAAAGGCATATCTAATTTGTCATGTAAAAACAGCCACCGGAGAATAGATTGTGTTTGGAATGGCCTCACTGGGTTTATAAAATTACTGGCAAAAGTTCTTATCATTACAGCATTTCAACACCTGATTGAGGTAATGAAAAAAGCCAGTGTTTAAAGCTATCTAGAATACTAACTTGATACTAACAATGAGTCATTTTTAGCTGGATTGTTATTTAAAAATTATTATTTATCACCTATTATGTTCAATTCCCTGTAAAAATATCCCAGAAACACCAAGGAAAATAAGAAAAACAAAATTCTTGTCCTTCATACTAAACATTCAAAGAAATTATAATGATAAACAATATAGAAGGATAAGATATGACAATTGCCAAATAATTGGTATAGAATGAATTTGGAAATGGATTGATGCATGATATCGACTGTAAAGAGCTAAGCAAAATGGTTGGCATTTAGTGAGTGGTCAATATATGATATCTGAGAAAATCATCTCTTCACCCTAGAAAAACCACCTAGGGAGAAGAAATGTAAGTTCTCCTCTACAGAATAAGAATTTGACTCTGATAAACTAAGAGAAAGTGCCAGAAGATAGTATCCTAGACAGTAAGGATTAAAAAAAAAGATATTGAGAAACTGTGACTATAACATTAATGTTTAGAGGTTTTTAATTGTACCTATGCCCTTCATTATAGTTTAAGGCTAGACATAAACCTATCAGCCACACTGCAAACTAAAGCAGTGATTCTCCAGGGGGTGTTCAAGTTTGAGGTGGACTTCACAGAGTAGACACATAGTTTAAAAATGACCCTGGAGATTCTAGTTCTTATCTCCTCAAATTCTCAGGCAGTAGCAAACAATTTGCAAGATTAGTTGGAAATAAATGTATATATGTAGGTGAAAGAGTATAAATGGCAGTAAAGATTGGGGGACATTTCTGGGAGATTACACACACACACACGTGTGTGTGTGCGTGCGTGTGTGTGTATAATCAGTTGTGTTACTAGAGGGGTAGGAGGCTTCATGGCAAAGTAACCAATTAGGAGACCAGGAGTACTAAAACTCTAAAACTAAACATACTCACCTGAATATCTTGACTGCTAATGCAATTGCGATTTATACTCCAACTCTAGTGTTCTATTTGTCAATTTCTGAGTAACAAACCAACACACGACTTATGCCTAGTGATTCTATGGGTCATGTAGATGTATTTCAGAAGGGCACAGTGAAGCCTCAGCTAGAAGGATTTGAATGTCTGGGGTTGACAAGATAAAAGTTATGAAATAAGCCTGTTAGAGAAAGACAAATATCACGATTTCACTCATATGTAGACTCTAATGAACTAACTGAAATAACAAGCAAAACAGACACAAATTCATAGATAGCAGGATGACAGTTAAGGTGGCGGGCAGGGTGGGTAGGGAGTGCAGGGACTGAGCAAAAAGGAAAAAGGACTCATGGACATGAACAACATTGTGGTGATTATGGGGGCAGGGGCATAAAAGGACTAAATGGTAATGGAAAAAAGTACAATAACAAAAAAAAGAGTTCTGAGATGTTCTAAATTAAATTACAATGAGGCTATGAGTGAGAAAAAGAGACAACAGTAATGAACCAGTTAATAGCTATGGGCCAACTAACAAGTCAGCTCATAATACTGAACGTATGTTGGAGTTTTTAATCTTCTGTAGAAACCACCACATGCTGCTTATACATGAAGATTCAAGACTGTTGCCCACTCCAATAAAAAATAGTAAATATTTATTCCTAGCAGACTGTATCTATCATAATATTACCCCACTCGCCTTTTCCTACCTGCCCAGTTTTCTGTAGCCAATGTAAATTCTCTCAAAACAACTCATTCTTTTTTTTTTCTCCCCCAGATGATAATATATAAAGTGCTTGTCATCACCAAGATGGTGGGCCTGTTGCCTTTTCAACCTTGCCCTGCTGCTGATGGTTCATGCCCCAGGACCTAGTCTCTGTCTGGCTCAATAAATCCTTTCTTTAAAAAAATTTGCTACGAAATTTTTTGTTTAACAAGGTGACTCAGCATCTGGGGACTGGGATTTTTTGCAGGTTTTTTTTACACACTCTAGCTCCTAGGCTAAGAGGACTGAAAGGCTCGCCTTACCTGGAGTTGTGAATCAGAGCACCTAGTCAAGACATGACCTTTCATGCACTTTGGACTTCTTGGAATGTGAAGTCTTATGCACATGGGTCCTCCAGTAGGCAGTGAGCATTCTGAGAGACCAAAGCAAAGCTTCAATGCTTCTTATTGAAACAGGGTGCAGCCAAGAGAGAGGGCCCCAGATAGGGATTTGGAATGGGGTCCAGAACTCAAGGTGTCCAAGAAATATTGGAAAGATATACAGGATGTCTTCCCCCCTTCCCCCCACAGGTGTGAGTTGGGAGAAGGGACAGATGTTTTGTACAGCAATAGCTTTGCAGCTAAACTCTGACATGGTCATTTAACATATCTATAACCTTTAACTGGTTTCATAGATATGTTAAATAGCTGTGGCCATGAACTGAGCCAGGGTGATGGAAAAGAACCTCCACCCAAAATGTAACTGGGAGGAAATTCCCCCTGGTTACAGTGCCTACGTGAGAGTTTGGAGATGATTGGCTCCACACTATGGGGCCACACCTGCCCAGACTCACGATGGCAGCCCAGTAAACTTGGAAGAATGCAGGAATGCTGATAGGTGTAACTGATTGTAGAAGGAATCAGAAATAGGGGTAGGGAGGAAGTTTGTTGTGGATCACAGACTTCTGCTTCTTTTTCTAAAATGCGGTACCCCAGACTACGGCAGAGGGAGAAGGAAGGACTGTGTGCATCTGTGGGTATCCCAAAAGACTTTAATATTTTAATGAAGACATCAGGTCACTACTTTAAGTCTGTGTAGCTTTACATAAATATTTCCTTTCCTTTTCACAAATCTCTGGCATTGAGAGACATCTTTCCTCAGGTGGCAGGCATAACGAACCTAGTGGGGAGTCCTTTCAGTAATAGTATATTGTACCCCCCCCTTGGCTCTGTTCTGTAACATTATGATCTTGTCTCAAAGTCAAAGTCATGAACATAATTTCTTCTACCTTATATCAAAGCAATTGCCCAGATTGAGGAGGAAAGGGCATAGACATCAACTTTCAATGATAATGTTATTATACCAGGACCCCAAAATTTGGCTGCCTGCATGCACTGGCCCAAAGAAATGCATGAGGATAAGTTTGCAATATAGAAAGAAAAATAGTTTGATATAGAATTGGCTAATCTAGAGAACTGGGAGCTAAGGCTCTAAGGACTCCACTGCCTGATGGCATGTAGGCTGCCGATTACATAGGGAAAATCACAAGACACCATGGGTTATGGAGTTGAAGATGTGCTGGCAGTTGATTGGTCATAGGTGAGGTTAATGTAAGAAATCATTCTTCAGACCTTGAGCACAGTTCTGAGGTCAGTTCCAGTTTCCCTCTGTCTGGTTTCATGGGAAAGTAGACAGGAGGTCATTCCAGCTTTAGGACTCAGGAACTGAGACATAATTTAGGTCAAGATGTTATCTTCAGTCAACCATAGGTCTGGACCCTCAGATTATCAGTCAGGCCTGGACTATCGTCTTCTGCTACCTCGAGGGGATTGCTGATTATTTTGGGAAAGACTAGGTCCCTGAGGAAATTTTAGAGAGAGAAATACACTTTTTAGAGCTAGGACTTAAAACTAAGTTTATTCATAGTCATATAGACATATGTTTTAAAACTTCCACATATAGATAGTAATAGTAACAAAAAATATTCAATGTGAAATAAAATCAGTTCTAACTACTGTTTTCAAAGAAGCTACTAAAAATTGCATACTACTTATTTTGAACATTATTCACACAATTTTAAAACAGTCAAAATTAAGGGGCATATTAGCTGTGTTGATGGAACACAACCAGAAGCAGAATTGTTAATCAACAATTTAAGAACAATTCTAACTCAAACTTATCCCATTCGAAGATTAAGTGTTAAGAGAAAGACCATTTAAAAGACCGAAATTTCTTAGGAATGCATGGCTGAAAATATGGCTGGCCCAAAAATGCAAAAATCATAGGGATTTAAAACAAAGGGATTAATTATTCAGATGTTTCAAAAGTCAGTGTTTGTTGTTACTTTTACAATACCACCAGTTGTTTGGTTTAAATTTGTCTTTACATTTAGGTGTTCTGAGTTGAAAATGTGTGCAGAGAATGTTGATCACTCTTAAGAAAACCCATTACCATGTGTTTTGTTTAGGCATGAAAAACGAGAACAACCTGAGAAGCAGGTGAAGGGTTCCGATCAACAGCCATTATCTTTGAGTAACGGGGTTTTAAAGAGACAACTTGGAGTGTTGCTCTTCAGGAACCTCAACAGCAATTGTGCTTTAGCTGCAGGTTTCATGATCCAATAGTGTAGCTTTGGCTCCAGTGAGCCCTTAGTTTGTGTCACCACTGTTTGAACCCCTCTATGGTACGCATCTGTTACCAATTCTCTTTCAAAGAACATCTGCCACCAGTAGAGGGAAGCTTTTAATATGTTGATTTACTATTGTCAGATACAAGGTTTTATTGCTTACATTTGAATATTGTATTTAAGGTGCTTTTATGATTACAGATGTTTTACATATAAATTGCTTTATATTAGAAAAATCTGTTTTTTCCCAGTATTTTTAAGGAAACTTCACATTCATGTGTTTTACATTTTAATGTCATCTGCATTGCTGAGCTCCTGCGAATTGCTTTCTGTCTGCAATAGCAGTCAGTATGAGCAACAGCATCTGTGTCTGTTTCTGTTTCAAAGGAGAAAATTAAATGTGGCTACAGTTTTTTTTTTTTCCCAGAGAGACAGAACTTATTAATTACTAAGGGACTCTTTGTTATTTTACCCCCAAAAGGGACAGAATAGGTCACTACCTAATAATGGCTCCCCCACTCCATAAGCTTTGCAAAGGAGAAAACTATGTGAAGTTTTCATACTTCCCCAACTTATTTCTATAGTTTTAAAAAATTCTGGAAGTCTTTGGGACTCTACAGTCTTTGAAATAATAGCACCATCTACTGTCTGATCCTAAATTCATTTATCATGCTAAAGACAAAATGAAGTCAAGAGACATGAGGGGGTATTCTGAGTCATTTAATAAAAGGGCAATAAATAACATGTACTGAAAACTGAAAAAATTCTTACCTAGTAGGAAAATAACACTAGTCATACCTGTAGTTAGCTACATTAAACAAACATTATGAAATACTCATTTTCATCAAGAAATTTCATAATATAGTATTAAAATTTATAGATACGATATTATCCTTATATCATCATTGTCATCATTATTATTTTAGTTTCTCAGATTCTGAAACTTGCATTATATTCATTCAGGTAAAGGTGATGGGTGGGTTAGGCAGACTTAAAAAGAAATATGTTTTTAAAAATCCCTACCTCTCAGCAATGTATTATGATGGAAGCATAATTGCTTCGAGTCTGCGTGGAGGGCCAGCCTGCTCACAGGGAACACCTCTCACATGGGAGCTGCTCCTAGGCCTGATTATTCCCTTCCCTCGAATTCTTTCCCCAAAGGAATAATATCATTTGATTAAAGAAACTCAACTGTCTGGATAAATGATCAGTGAAAGTAGGTCTCTGGACTCTCACAAAACTAAGCTACCAGCTATTGGAAGAACAAAGTGTGAAATTCAGAACATTCTCCAAATCTCCGGTCACGCTGATTTCTTTCAATGAGCAAGAGGTCAGTTGCCACTCTGCCTCATGCACAGTTATTTCCTTAACCTTACAGCTCCCGGAGGACTGTTTTGCCTCCCACACATCTGTTACAAATGGTATATGGCTCTTCCTTCCTCTAGAATTGTCATCAAGTTAGTCCACCTACAACAGGACTTTTATGCTTTCTGTCCAGTTTATTATCTCTTTTCTAAATCAATTTGGAAAGTTTATTTTCTCTACTTGGCCTCCCACTCCCTTTCTTCCTGCTTTCATTCTACTTCATGTTTTGTTTTGTTTTGCTTTGTTTATTCCAAAATGAGGCCTGAATTTATATTTTTTACTTACAGAAGTTTTTATTTCTACATTTTTAAATAACCAATAGCTTTTGCATAAAATAGTTGGAGAAACATATATTCTCATGATTGACATTTTTTCTTCTGCTCAACTTTTTTAAATAAAACAAAATGTAGTAAATAGAAAATAAACAAAGCTTTATTGAAGTGTCACCTATGATTCTATATTTATTGACCAAATATGTGTTAACTCTCCACTATCTACCAAATAGATGAAACACAATCTTTACTTTCAGAAGAACTAACATTTGACTAAATCTTTCATTATCTTCTTGTGTTTTTATTTTATTTTCTAATTTAACTTCATCGTATTTTTTCTACTACCAATTTGTCCCCTTATATCCCCTCCCCCCAGCAATCTCCACACTGTTGTCCATGTCCATGTGTCCTTTTTCCTTTTTTCTCAATCCCTCCACCTCCTGACCTACCCCCCTATCACTAGCTGTCATCAGCTCTCTATCTACAGTGGTCCCTTATCATCTCTTCATCTCCACTGTAGCAGCTAGATACTGGCCAAGTATTCGGTTTTCTACCTGGTCTTACCTTTTCTTAGTTATTATTATAAACAATAGAAGGTAACATTTTGAGATATTAACTATTGTTATTCACTAGGCAAAAAATCATGGCTTTATTTATGCAATGTGTATATAAGGAGAGAATAGATGATAGTAGCAAATAATATAGCAGCAGCAATAATAATAATAATAATAATAACAATATCAAAGTTAATTGAGTTGCCAAATATACATATTTTTTGTTTTTTTAATAAATAATAATTATTTCACTTTTATAGCATTCTGATATTTTCTTGTTTTCAATTAAACTTTAATTTTCAACTACAGTTTATATTCAATATTGTATAGTACTAGTTTCAAGTCAAATATACATATTTTTTAAACTCATGGAAGAAAACGACAGTCATGAAAGTCAATACATTTAATTTAAAGGACTAAATTTTTTTCTTCCTTTTTTGTATCCTGAATGAGGAAAAGGCATGTCAGCATCAAAAACCAAGCACCAAAGGAAGCAGAGTAGTAAGATTGAAACTGGAAAAGACACCAGAACTCATGCTACCTGTCACGTACTAAACCCAATAAATAGAGACAGAGATTGGATCTTTATGGGCATTTTATTCAGATGGCTGGCAATCTGACAAGACAGCTAGTTCACACTCTAGAAAAACCATCCTACTAGGCTTATAGCTATTTACTTTAAACTAAAATTTTCCAACTCTTGAGTCCCCTATCAAGATCATCTATAAGAAATGTAGGTGATTTCATGATATAAGTGATTTTATGAAGTAAGGGTGGTGGTATATACCATCACCACATATTCTTCTTTGATTTAAAGAGTATTTTGAGCTGATTACTTTGAGAAACAGCAGATAGAGGAGAAACTCTAAAAGCAAAGTAGAAGTTACCCTTTTAAAAGGAAACTTTATATTTCTTTTACATTTATAAAGGAAGTCTCCATTTGTAAGAGTATTTCCTCCCTGTACCAGGAAGAGAAGGATGACTAAATCAAGAGAAACACATACCAATGGAGAAGGCATGAACTTAAACCTGCATGACACAGTGTACATTTGTTTTCATGTGTTTCCTGGTCACCTTCCCATGACTGGACTCCCAATAGCCTTCTCTCAATTGTCTGCAGTTGAAGATGGTATTTAAGCTTGAATTTTAATCCACTCTGAGAATTACTCTTATTTCCCTGGTTACTTCCATATGTACATGAGAGATACATATTAATAAACTTCTGTTTATTTTTCTCTTTTTAACCTTTTTGTTATAAGTTTCCTAGCTGCAAACTTAGAAGAGTGGAGATAAAATAACTTATTCCTCCACTGCATTAACTAAAAGAGACTGAACTTTAAATTGCAAATAACTGTGAATAAAAACAGGCTATATTTAGTTTAGTTTTAGAAAATCTAAAAGATAATTTTTCTATTTACATTTAGTAACTCAAAAATGTGTTTTTTGTAGCATCAGCACTGTACCACCTGGATGCTTGTTAAGAAGATAGAATTGTGGATGCCTCATGAAATCTGAAGAAAAGAATCTGCATCTTATGTCCCTTCAGTGAAGAAAATAAAATAACCCTACTAACAAAGGGCCCATACATAATAATATAAAACAAAAAAGTGAGAAAGAGAACATCATTTTAATATTGGTTAAGCATTATTAGGGTTTTATTCATGTAAGTAGGGTATATGTACATAAGAGAAAAAATAATATTTTTCTTTACTCTTCTACTTTCTTTGCTGAGACCCCTTTGAAACAAAAAGACAGATTTACAAGAGGAAAACAAATACTGTAGATGTTTAATAACATGCATACCTTACATATACATGAGAGATACAAAAAAAATGAGTGAACTCTCAGAAATGGTCCAATCCACCACCTTAAATACCATTTACATCTAAAAACAAAAGAAATATGTTAGGAGATAGAAGGCCAGTTAAGGGGGCTTAGAAGAAAAATAACAGCAAATAAGAGTAAGGTCTGTTATCCAGATTTAAGTTCATGCTTTCGCCATTAAAAAATGTTTGTCCTGATTTAGCCATCCTTGTCTCCCTGGTACAGAGAGGGAGACACCCTTAAAGTGGATATTTCTCTTCTGAAAGTAGATTTTTCTTACAAAAGGGTAACTTCTGTTCTATTTTCAGAGATTTTCCTGTATCTGCTCTTTTCCAAAAATGATCAGCTGAAAACCATTTTTATGCCAAAGAAGCATATTTTGTGATATTCTGCTATATAGTTTCTGAAAAAGACTATAGAATCTGAACAGAATGTTACACAAATTTATATAAAAAGTAGAATAGAAAACAAAACTCTTTTTACTCCCTCGAGAGGTAAGAGGACAAACTTTTTGACAGTGTCACCTATGCCGGTGGGAGACTCTGGAGGTGAGTGTTCGTAGTTCCAAGGGTCAGCGGGCCAGGAAGCTTGCAGTGCCTAATAAAAAACTCAGCCTTTTTGTCACACCTCTTGTGTTCTCAAGGAGACCCCCTAAAGCAGCAACTCCCTTCTCAAAAAGAATCTGATCATTTCATCCTTCTTCCACATAAGTAGCATTCATACTTACATTTGAGAAACATTATGTTACAGCAGCAACTTAAGTTAATGCCCAAGTGTATGTATGACTACAGGGATTAGTTTAATGGTTGTCATCCATCTCACAAGACTTCTGAAAGGTTTCCAGTTATAACAAGGAGAGAGTAATCTAGAACCCGGCCAACAACATTTTTGTAAAAGGCCAGAAAATAAATATTATAAACGACACAATCAGTTTTGCAACTACCCAACTGTGCTGTTGCAGCGCACACACACACACAAAATAGCCATAGGAATGAACATAATTATGTCCCAATAAAACTTCACTTACAACAATAGGCAGTGTGCCAGATTTGGCCCATAGGCCAGTTTCCCAAATCTTAATTTAAAATGTTCTGTGGAATGAGTCTTTTAAATATAAGGCAGTGGTAGCTAAAGAATAGGGTTTGTAGCTCCTCTAAGATCATTTCTTCATAATTCATAAATTTTCTAGCAGCCTTTTGGCACATGGCCTCTGCTGCTACAGAGTCAATCCTCTGTGCTGTGTGGTGTTAGCATACCTGAAAACATGGCCTTGCTTTTCTCAATGGTAAGTTTAGTGCTCTTTTACTTATGCTGATAATGAAATTCCTAGCTGTCAGATTTTTTTTTATTTTACTGATGGATTTGTGGCATCTATAAAATTAATATAGAAATATTTTAGTTGTTAAGTGTGATAATTATAGAACACTTGAAAAATATGAGCATAATCATGTTACATAAGAAAGTAACAGTAGCAGTAGTATCTTTTGAATATATAATGATTTCATATCTCTCCTTTGCCCCTGTGTCCTTTGACTGTTAAACAGTTGGGTCAGTTAGATAGGGAAATTATTTCTGGAACTTTGGAAAATTAAATGAGGTGTTCAAGGTCACATAGCAAATGAAAGTTGGACCTTGGCTCAAACCCACATTCCTACTTCCTGTTCTTATATAATTTTCACCACAACATAATGTCTTCAAGTAGTAATAAGACTACATATTAATGTGGCTGATAAAATCAGTAGTTATAATCCACAATATTCTTTTGGAAATGTCCTCAAATTCATTAGTGATCTAGACAGAACTGTTACATTTTTCTGTTCTTTTATAGTACCCTGTCTCATTGTGCATTTCCCCTTTACAGAAAGTTTTAAAATTTGTTTTCCCCTTCACAGGAAGTTTCAAAAAATACAATAGATTATCAATCGATGAATAAGTTTTTATCTTTGAATAAATTATATTGTGAGAAACTCACAAACAAGTTAATTTACCCAGTAAAGTCCAGAATAAATTCTGTTATTTTACATCTCTTAAAGGTGATTCTGGCCTCCCCTATTCACACCCATCTGTTTGAGACCATCCACCCTAATTTATCTTTTCTATGTAAATATTGGTTGCACTTGAAAGTATGTATTATTGAGTTTTAAATTCCATTAGGAGGGTCTCAATTTTTATCTTTGTTCTCTTTCACTTTCCATTAGTACCCTGTACATCTTTGAAAGATTTTAATGAAGTTAGGAGAAAGATTTTTAAATTCTTGGCATGATAGTCTTCTTTCAGAAACTAGGGAAGCTTTAAGGCAACTTGGTAAATATGGATAAGTATGCAAAGAAAGGCAAGGGTGTCTGTTTTTGTTTTACTTCCTTCTCCCAAAATACTTTGTTTTTTAAAGAAAAGAATATGTAAGTGCTGAAAATGACATTATGATTCATTTTTTTCTTGTTAGCACCAGTGTGATTCTTCTGATGCTTGCTTATAAAAGTTTTCCAACATGTTTTTGCTATAATGAATGGAAATGTATTCCCTCAAAAAAAACCTTTTAACTTTCTGCATAATAGGGAGATTCCAAAGGAAAGTGAAGCTAAAAACAAAGTGAAAGAATAAACTAGAATTACAGGTACAAATACACAGCTTATATGTTATATTAGATTTAGGTTGTTTTGCTGAAATTATTCAAGTTATCTGACTGTATTGACTACTCATTTTTCTTATGTATTTTTAATTTAAGAAAAGATTGGAGACATCTAACAACTAGGACATGAATAATGAAATGTTGGCAAAATAGGTAAGAAACTGTAGCACAGGTGCTTCAAACCCAAACCAGAGAGCTGCTTGTGTTCACGATATTCTGAAAAAAACAAAACAAAACAAAAAACAAACAAAAAAAAACACCCACTGGACTAGCTGATTTGGACATGCCATTTATTACTCACATCACAGCAGGGTTCACTGACAGAGGCAGGTCAGTGAGAGAGAGATCACATCTTCTCCCATCTGAGGTGCATTATAAGGGGCCCTAGACAAAGGAGGCACGTGTCCAATACATGACTCTAAACTACATTACCTCAGTTTGTAAAAGGGTCAAGAAATAGTCAAGAGACAAGAAACTGCTTCCCAAAGAAGATAAGGAGGGAGTCACAATCCATTCCTAAAACAATACACATTCTTTCTGGCCAGTGGCTATTTGACCAGTCCTCAGTCATGGGATGAGCAAGGGCCATGTCCATTGACCCTACAGAAACAAAAATAAAAAATAAGGTAAAATATAAATGAAGAAGATAGTCATTACTGGGAAGAGTCAATGAAATCAGAAGGTGGTAGAAAAAGGAATGGCAAAGAACCAACCAAATCCATGCACTCAGATTTTATGGTCCACATATTTGTGATGATTAAACCTTAAATTAGACTCTGTATTTACTAACAACTAAAGCAAAAAAGTAGTATAGCTATGGTTATCATAAAGCAGAATTACATTATTCTTCAGGTCATGAAATCTGCAGTATGATACTAAGATATAAAAGCAAAAACAAGGTACCTTAATGTTATAGACTGACTTATGTCTCCCCCAAATCCATGTGTTGAAGCCTTAACCCACAACAGTGACTGAATTTGGAGAGGTTTTTTTTAATACATAATTAAGATGAAATGAGGTCATAACAGTAGGACTCTAATCCATAAAAATGGTATACTTTTAGGAAGAGGAAGAGATACAAGTTTTATGTGTGCCCAGAGGACATATTGGGAAGGTAGCCACCAGTGATACAGGAAGAAAGCCTGATTAAAAACCAAATCTGCCAGCACCTTGGTCTTGAACTGGGAGAATTCAGAAGTGTGAGAAAATAAATTTCTTTTGTTTAAGCCACCTACTCTATGATTTTCTGTTATGGCAGCCCAAGCTGACTAACACACTTAGAGACAGCAATATGAGCAGTGTGCTAAATTAGTTTTCATTAGCATTTCTATGCCTTATCTAATTCTTTAATATATTCTTTTATAAATGCCTACTTTAAAGAAGCAATTGTGCATCAATCCAAGTAAATATAATCTCACATAAAATTTGTGCTGGTCTAACTCAAACTAAGGATATAACTTAGATAAAAAGGTGAAAGACATCTGAAAATAGACTCCAGGTAGGTAGGTAGGTAGGTAGTTAAATATATAGATAGTGGTTAGATGGATAGATCTTCAATGTTCTCACCACAGAAAAACATGGTAATTATGTCAGGTGATAGAAGTGTTAATCATTTTGTAATATATGAGTTTATCAAATCATCACCTTGTACATCTTAAACTTACACAATATTATACATCAACTGTATCTCAACATAACAGAAAAATAAAATTAAAGAAGAAATATCAAGCAAAAAAGATTAGATCTATTTAAAATGTGAATTTTCTTGATCCAACTTCACAATGATAGACAAAGTTATTTTCTTTATAGTTAAAAATAACATTATTAAATATATTATAAGTAATAGTTAATATTTTTAACATATTAATAGAATTTTATCTGTTGACAATTTTATCAACTTTTTGAGGAACTGTCAACTACTGTTCAAAGTGGCTATACTATTTTAAATTTCCACCAGCCATGTATGCAGATTTCATTTTTTTTATTCTACTCCTAGGTTTATACCCTCCAAAATAAAAGCATGCAAAAAATGTGTACATTAATGTCCATAACAACCTTATTTATAATAACCAAAAAATGGGAGCAATTTAAATATCTATAAAGTAACAAATAGATAAACAAGGTGTAATATAGCCATAAACGGGATACTATTCACAATAAAAAAGAAATAAAGTACTGATCCATGCTACAATGTGGATGAACCTTGAAACATTAAGCTAAGTGAAAGAAGCCAAATACAAAGACACTGATTACCATACATTTGAAATGTACAGAAGGAAATTCTGGAAATAGAAAATAGTTCATGGCTTCTTCAAACTGGGTCAGGGGTACAGAAGAGTGAAAACTGACTACTTACGGGATGGAGTTCCTTGATACTTTGGCAGGGGTAGGTCAAAATGTTCTAAAATTGATTGTGATGACTGCACAACTCTGTCGATACACAAAAGTGAAAACACTGAGTTATACATTTTTTAAAAGATTTTATTCTTTTATTTTTAGAGAGGGGGAAAGGAGGGAGAAAGAGAGGAAGAAAAACATCAGTGTGTGTTTGCCTCTCACACACGCCCTACTGTGGACTTGAGCCACAACTCAGGCATGTGCCCTGACTAGGAATCAAACTAGGGACCCTTTGTTTCACAAGCCTGTGCTCAACACACTGAGCCACACCAGTCACAGTGAGTTATACAGTTTTAAGTGAGTGAATTATATGTTGTATAAATAGTAACTAATAAAGCCTGTTAAAATATTGTTATATAGACTACCTGGAAAATATATATTAAAAATTGGCTGTAATTTCAATGACACAAGTAATTACTATTTATATTTAGTCTCATGTTTGCATACATAGATTACTTTTTAAAATTTAGATTATAATACACAAAACATTTTTAAGTTTTCTTATTTTCTTTTATAAATATACTGGGAGAATTTCTGATACAATTGACCATTCTTCTGCAGAAATTTATCGTAAGTTCTTAAAAGACATAAAAGAATCATCTAAAAGGGCAGCAATTTATACTAGTTCTCCAGATAAAGAACTTTCCTTACTCTGCCTATAACAGTGGCAAATTGTAATGGTGGGAAATTTTAACCCACCCCACCAATCTTTTGACATTGTTTCTGTTAGTTTTGACTGTGACTAATATGTAGCTTTTAGATGAACAGAATGTTTGTATAAGAATCCTAAAAACTAAGTTCAAAAGACACAGACTCCAACCTAAGGCATCCCAGCTCTGGGAGATTTGCTAACCTTCATCCTAGAGTCAGGATGACTGAACCAGGTTGATGCACACTAGACCATCACTTGCCTTATCAGAATGGACTGTGCTCGTCTGCATGTAAGGAACTTTTCAACCACCTCCCTTGATCACTTTGTGCTGTCACCACACCACCTTATAAAATCCTCTGCCTCCACTGAGAGGTGGAGATGGGCTTTGAGACCTGAGTCTCCCACCTTCCAAATGGCTGGCACCTGAAAATAAACCACTGTCCTTTACATCAGCACCTGCCTCTTAAGTATTGGCTTTCATAGAGGCAGACAGCAAGACCTGCTTTTGGTTACATCCCTACTCTCTGGGAATCTTTATTATTGTTGGCTGTGGTTACTAATGGAAGTGTCAGATCCTTTGGGTATACTTAGATAAAGCTTGACAACCACTAAAGAGTAATTACAGACAATGGTTGTTTTGATCAGTCTGTTCAGAGGCAAGCAAGATTGCCTACTCAGGAATTTATCTGGGTGTCCAGACAGATAACACAATGAACTCAGCAATGAATATATGGACAACATCTATTTAGTACTCAGAATAAGATGGAGATTGTGAGGAGATAAGGAAGGAAGGAAGACAGTGATAGAAAAAGGGAGGAAGGGAGGGAGGAAGGAAGAGAGGAAGAAAGTAAGGAAACTTAATCTCACCAAAGCTTAAATCTGACTTCTATTTTGATAAAAATAAAACCCCTCATTCTTATAATATAAATTTAGTCTTCTTTGCCAAATTTAATTCTTATTCTCAAGGCCATTCTATATCCAATTAAATAAATAAAGGTGATCCCAAAAACTCTTGATATTTACCCCTTGTATTTTCTAAATTTTTACTTTTTCTATCTCTCTATTATCACAATTTGCTAAAGGTCCCCAAGTCCTACAGTTAACAGATTCCATGGGGCCTACTACATTTTCTTTGGGGATTGAGCTCTTTGTGGACTAAATTTATCTCTCTTTAATCCATCTGTCTTTACTTCATTTATCTCCCATCAATCACAGCTTGCTTTTCTTCTTACATATATTCCAAGGGGTCATCTCTCAGTAGCTTAGTAACTTGGCAAGAAGTGCTCTGACATTAAACTGCTTTACACAACATACTGCCCTCTGGGACTTTTACCTGAAATGAAGGACAGAATTTTAAATGTGTAAACTCAGTACCCTTAACCATGCAATAAGAGATATTTTTCAAATTTGTAATATTAGCTGGGTGTGGGGGATAATCAATAATGCTGCTTAGTTATACAGTAAGCTTTCAATAATAACAGCAACTATTTATTGAGTATGAAACCATACTAATACTAATAATATGTGTATGAATAATAATTGACTGCATTTATACAAAAAAATTACAATTAATTATTGTAGGTAAGCCTCTAGGCTAAGTTCTTAATGCCTATTAACTTATTTAAAGTTCCCGAGAACTCTGAAAGATAAGTACTCTTTATCTCTGCTTTACATCTATAGAAACCAAGGCTTGCAGAGATTAAATAGTTTTTTCTAATTCACATACCTGATAAGTGGCAGTACTTGTATTTAAATAAGGGCGTTTATGATGTCAAAGCCCTATAGAGTATTAACGCAGGGATCTTAAGAAATCCTTGGCCAACCGATCACACAACAATAGTAAATTCTTTGAATAGGTTCAGCACTTACGAAGTGTGGACCTCTCATAAAAATATTAACAGCTCTTTATTTTCCCCAGGAATTATTCTAAATTTATTTGATTTGCCTTCCAAGTTCTCTTATTTTGTAGAGTAGGGAGTTTTGTCTACAATCTAGACATCTATACCCATGCATCCCTGTGGCTCTGACATTAGTTTTGGTTAGCTGTAGCTAATTTTATACAGTTTGCTCTTGAGATGGTTCACTCTTTCAACTGTTGTAAGGTCATTGATACAGTGAACTTTCTTAACTTTTAAATAAAAAAAAAGAGAGAGAGAAAATTGAAAGTCTGCTTCTTTAGATCATTACAAGCTGTATTCTTATGAAATAAAATTATTTACATATTCCTCATGAGCTCATTATTTATGATTAAGAATAGTTTTAATGATACTTGGAAAATTTTAGTAAAAGATTTTTTTATCTATAATATTTGGTCCAGGTTTGTTAGTTTCCCATTAATTTTTTTGAGGTTTCCTAGGTCATTATTGTTTTTTTTCCTCTGAATTTTGCTTTGTTTTGATGTTTGTTTCTGGACAAAAATGCTTAAGTTATGCTAGATACATACACTAAAATTATTTTTCCCTAGTATTATGTTTTACACCATAAAAGGATTGGTCTTATCTGTTTATTCAGCAGTTTTTTCCCTATATTTTGCCAGCAAAGTTACTATTTTGTCACTTCCTCTGGGTATATGTTCCTCTTTCCAAAATCCTCTGAATTCTCAGCTCTCTGGTGAAAATTATACAATTTTTCTCACTCATCTCTGGGAAAAATTGGTTCCCCTTAAAAGGTGGAAGTCTCTACTCTGACCTCCTCAGTGCACTGGGCAGGGCCAAGTCAAGAGGAGAATGTGGAGTTCTTTCTTCAAACACCAGGGGGAACTGCTCTTAAAGGTACTAGAATGTAAAGCACTTCCTTTCCCCTCTTGTATGTCAATGTGCTACGGTTTCTTTGCCATTTAATTTTATTCTAATTTCAAGTATTAAAGTTGAAATTTTTAGCATGACTTTCACTCTTTTTATATTGTGCAATGCTGGTTTTAAATGCAAATATAATCATTTCTTTCATATGTGGAAATATCAAACTTATACAATTCATATTGATAGGGGACTCAAGAGTTAAAAAATTTTAGACTAAGTTAAACAGTTGTACATCCATTAAGTATATGTTAAAGCTACTGTTTCAGAAACTGCAGATAAAGCCCATCCTGGCTCCCAAAGAGACTGCCAACCTCCTGGGGCACTGCTAAAGACCCGCCTGGGGACAAGTGGAGGCATCGGGACTATGGTGTTCCAGGGGGAGACAGATGGCCACCCACTCCTGGGAACAGCTAATTGCCCAGAGCTAAAATATTACAGTTTTTTTAATGTAATTTTCCCTGAATTTCAAAACCCCTCACCACACCTTGTTTATTCCCTGTTATAAACACATTGGCCAGGAAAGAAAATGTAAGACGGTTTGTTTTAGGGTGTGAACCCACCACCTTCTCAGATCGCTGGCCATCTGAATAAAGTGCCTGTAAAGATTCAATCTCTGTCTCTGCTCTTGTGTTTAGTACACAACAGGCAACACGAGCTCTAGTGTCTTTTCCAGCTTCAGTATTTCCAAGCTCATACAGACACATGTGTTTCATTCTTACCAGGACAGTGGAAATGTTGTACAATATTAACTCAACTGTTTTTTATTTCACTCTTTCTTTTATAAAAAGATTTTATTTACTTATTTTTATTTTTATTTATTGTTTAAATTGTTTTTCAATTACAGTTGTACCAGTTTTCCCATTTCTCTCCCTTGCCTCACAGACCCCCACTCCTACAGTCAATCCCCATCCTGTTATCCAGGTCTAGGGGTCCTTTATACCTGCTCCTTGACTATGCCCCTCCTCTTATTTCCCCCATTTCCTCCCTCCCCAGCTCCTCTAGTTGCTGTCAGTTTATTCCTTATTTCTATGCTTCTGGTTCTATTTTGCTCATTTGTTTGTTTTGTTCATTAGTCCATATTACCTAATCTATAGAATCAATACAATCCTTATTAAAATACTGACATATGTCACAGATATAAATAAATATTTCAAAAATTTGTATGGAACCAAAATTGACCCCAAATAGCCTCAGCAACTTTGAAAAAGAAGAACGAAGTAGGAGGGATCACAATACCTGATGTATTTTAAGGCCACTATAATGCAAACAGCCTGGTACTGGCATAAGAACAGACACATAGATCAATGTAACAGAATAGATAGCCCAAAAATAAACTCATGTCTCTATGCTCAAATAATACTTGACAAAGGGGATAGGAGCATAAAATGGAGTAAAAATAGCCTCTTTTTTTTGTCATTAGGGGATGGAGTAAGAATAGCCTCCCAACAAATAGTGTTCGGAGAACTGGACAGTTACATGCAAAAAAAAAAAAAAATGAAACTTGAAAACCACTTACACCACACACAAGAATAAACTCAAAATGGTTAAAAAAAAAAACCTTAATCATAAGCTGTGACACCATTAAAGTCATAGAGGAAAACTTAGGCAGTACAATTTCAAATATCTCATCCAGCAATATTTTTGGTAGACATTTCCTCTGGGGCAAGGGAAATAAAGAAAAGAATAGACAAATGGCACTACGTCAAATCAAAAAGCTTCTGCCCAGCGAAAGGAAACATCAGCAAAATGAAAAGGGAACCAACCATAGGGGATAACATATTTGCCAATGATACTTTGGACAAGGATTTGGTCTCCAAAATATATAAAGAACTCATACGGCTCAACACCAGAAAAACAACCCAATTAAAAAATGGGCAAAAGACCTCAATAAACATTTCTTCAAAGGGGACATACAGAGGGCCCATAGGCATATTAAAGGATGCTCAACATCACTAGCCACCAGAGAGATGCAAATTAAAACCACACGGAGATACCACCTCACACAGGTCAGAATAGCCATCATAAATAAATCAACAGTAAATGCTGGCGAGGTTGTGGAGAAAAGGGAACCCTAGTACACTGTTGGTGGGCATGCAGACTGGTACAGCCATTGTCGAAAACAGTATGAGATTGCCTCAGAAAAAACTAAAAATGGAACTGCCTTTTGACCCAGAGATTCTCCTGCTGGAATTATACCCTAAGAATCCTGAAACACCTATCCAAAAGAACCTGTGTGCCCCTATGAGCACAGCAGCATTATTTATATTAGCCAAGTTCTGGAAACAGCCTAAGTGCCCATCAGTAAATGAATGGATCAAAAATACCATGTTTCCCTCTTTCTACATGCTATTCTAGTAACATTCTCTACCTTCTGCTGACTGATATATAAGGAAAATTGAAATGAAAAGGAATTATGGGTTGCCCAATATTTTCCCTTTCCTGATCTATGTAATCATTGTTAGCACAAGTAATTGGCTAATATAAGAAAGTAATTTGAGTAAAAATGAATATGACAAGATGCCTTGGTCATTGTTGTTATTCAGAACACTATTGCCTTCTTTCTGTATTTCAAGTCCTGGTTCAAATGGCATGCATGGCCTCTAAAATCTGTCAGTACCTTTGCCTACTCAGACATAGAGGTTATATAATTCATTTGAACTCTTGAGCTTTATTGAACTACCATGATTCATGTGTCCACTGGAATTTTGTGCTCACAGGGCAGTACATCTATTAAATGTAAATGGGGCAACAAAACATGCATGTTGCATGTATTCATTGTGCCCATGTGCATGCTTTACTGGCAGCCTTCATTTACAAAACACAAGATCAAAATAAAATTAAGAATTTTTAGTTGGTGACAACAGAACCTTAAAGCAAGTTCAGGGCACTTCTGAGCACAGGCACTATGCAAATGTATAGGTTGCCTTCCCAGAAATCCTGCCTTGGCACAATCCACCTAGGCCCAATGGCAAACTTTTTCTATATGCTTCTGTATCTATGGTTGTTCTGATCTTGGCTGCATCTTACTTAGTTTGAGTTTAAGACACCCTTTTGTGAAGTCACCTTTAACTCAATGACACCTCTGTGAAAACAGAAAAAGGTACCTCCTACTCTATCAGACCAAACCCCAGGAGGCAAATGACTATTCATTCACCAATGAACACCATGGTTATGGACTTTTTAAGGGATATTACTTGCATATTTATATGAATCAGCCTTACTGTTTTTTCACTAATATTTGTAGACTGTTAAAATCCAAAAATTAGCATAGGAAGCAGATATATTTTTTTAAAGATTTTATTTATTCATTTTTAGAGGAGAGGAAGGGAAGGAGAAAGAGAGAGAAACAGCAATGTGTGGTTGCTTCTTACATGACCCCCACGGGGAACTTGGCCTGCAACCCAGGCATGTGCCCTGGACTGGGAATCAAACTGATGGCTACTTGATTCACAGGCTGTCACTCAACCACTGAGCCACACCAGCCAGGGTGGAAACAGATATTATTGTCACAGCCCAGCTTCTGATATCCTGAATGGTCTTTCACAGACACCTCTTCTCTTCTGTTGCCCTGTCCCCTATAAGACATCTACTTTCATTGCTCCTGATCCTGTTAGCAGTTCAGGTACCTTCTAATACTTTTATAATCAATTGATTAAACTGACCTTGGAACCTAGAATTAAGCTACCACAATTCCTTCCTACTCTGCTGCCCATCATTATTGCTATAGAACCACTGTTGAAGTTTCCCTGTGGTCAGCACTGATGTTCCAAGTTTCTCTTGATCTAGAGCTTGCCTAGATTTGCCCATCTGTTGCTGACATCGTCCCACATCTGAGTTGGTGTGATGGCTGCTGCTGCTGCAAAAGCATTGCTGACACAAACTTCATGGGAATTTAGAATGTGACCTGCCTCTGGGATATGTAGTCTTTATCTCAGTAAAAGGGAAATTTAGAGACAAAATGCTCTAGAAAATGGAAGGAAAAGTTTACTTGCAAAAAGAGAAGAGAGTCAGCCATTGAAAAAGCTAAAATAAATAAAAATCATTTAAAAAACACAAAATTTCCATGGTTACCAAGTGAACACTGTTACATCTATAGTGAAAAAACTGCACATGATCATGATATTTAGAAAGACTTTTCATATTATCAGACATCACCATAGCAAAAATCAGGGACAAAATTGTCCCTGAAAGTTCAGGGTAAAGTAGATGCTGAAAATTTCTTTTATTTTAAATACCAGAACCCAAGAAAATGACCCTGTTATTTTTCATTTGTCTGGGAGCATAAAATGTTCTTTTCCTCATGATGCATGAGGTCAAGAGCATAGTAATATTTATTTATTTGTTTGTTTGTTTGTTTCAAGTGCATAGTAATATTTGAAGCAGGGTAAATTGTCAGCTTTTGCTTCCATACATCTCAACATTAGTATTCTTTGAACCAATTCTCAACAGAGAAGATGTATAAAACAGATATGGCATCAGAGGCACCCACAATATAGCTCTTTCTTTCATTTATAACTTAATGCCATCAGGTTTACAGTACCCTTCAGACAATTTTTGGAGGAGGCAACCATGAGTTTCATCAGGCACAAACTACACAATTCCAGAATCCCATGGACTAGGGCACATGCACAGTGAGCCTAAACAGGCTTAGACCTGGCAACCTTCCCTTAGAGATAAACATCTCTTGCTGTTATCTATGTGAACCTTTACTTCCATGATACATTAGTCTTTCATTAAACTACTCTGTTGCTTTCTCAGTAGCTTATGTGTCGATGGACAAATGATATGACTGGTGATTGGCCATGAACTTTTATGTCCTTGAGTCTGCAAAGTACACAAAGTATCACTAAGGTTAGACATCATGATCACTAGACTTCAGCAAACTCTGGAGATTTTCAGGCTGTAGGACCCTAAATTTTAGATTTCTAAAGTTCCAGAATAATAAAATATTATTCCTAAACAATTTAGCATTGTTTTCTCAAACCAGAAATATTCTTTACATAACCATTAATATTTAGCCCATATTCAAATTTACCCAATTGCCCCCAAAAAAGTCCTTTTATAAAAATCAGAACCCAATGAGATATCACATATTCTGTATAATAAATTACCCGGCACTCATTACTCAGCTTTGACAATGATTAGAAATGATTTCTTCTTCTTTCTTTTATTGATTATACCATTACAGTTGTACAAGTTTCTTCCACTTTTCCCCTCAAGTTACCACCCCACACTGCCTCCAGCAAACCCTGGTCCTTTGCTCATGTCCATGGGTCATGCATATAAGTTCTTCGGCAGCTCCATTTCTGATACTTGCTATTAGCATCCACCTGCCTATTCTGTAACTATCAATCTGTACTTCTTAACCCCTTTGCCTTTTGCCCCATTCCCCCATACCACCCTCTCCATTGACCACCATCTCAATGTTCTCCATATATACAATTCTATTTCTGTTCTGCTTGTTTGCTTAGTTTGTTTTTAGATTCAGTTGTTGATATTTATGTATCTATTGTCAATTTAATATTCATAGTTTTTAACTTCTCTTTCTTAACTAAGTCCCTTTAACATTTCACATAATAATGGTTTGGTGATGATGAACTCCTCTAATTTTACCCTCTCTGAGAAGCATTTTATCTGTCTTTCAATTCTAAATGATAGATTCACTAGTTAGAATAACCTAGTTTGTAGATCCTTGCTTTTCTTCACTTTGAATACATCTTGCCATTCCTTTCTTGCCTGTAAAGCTTCTTTTGAGAAATCATCTGACAATTTTATGGGAACTCCTCTATAGGTAACTAACTGCTTTTCTCTCACTGCTTTTAAGATTCCCTCTTTAACAGTTGGCATTTTAATTATTATGTATCTTGGAGTGGGCCTCTTTGCATCCATCTTGTTTGGGACTCTGTGCTTCCTGGACTTGCATGTCTATTTCCTTCACCTATTAAGGAAATTTTCTTTCATTTTTTTTTTCAAATAGATTTCTAGTTTCTTTCTTTCTCTTCTCCTTCTGGCAGCCCTATGATGTGAATGTTGGAATACTTGAAGTTGTCCCAGAGGCTGATGATACTATCCTTTTTTTTTTTTTTGATTCTTTATTTCTTCTTATTGTTTGATTGGTTGTTTTTTGCTTCCTTATGTTCCAATTCATTAATTTGATTCTCAGCTTCATCCACACAACTGCTGTTTCCCTATAAATTTGTCTTTATTTCAACTGATGTATCTTTCATTTCTGACTGGATATTTTTTGCTGTTGAGCTCACTAATTTCCTTGAACATCCTGATAACCAATGTTTTGAACTCTGCATCTGATATATTGCTTATCTCGATTTCATGTAGCTTTTTCTGGAATTTTTGATCTGTTCTTTTATTTAGGCTACGTTTGTCTCTTCATTTTGGCAGCCTCTCTGTGTTTATTTCTATGTATTCAGTAGAGCTTCTGTGAATCCCTATCTTAATATCATGGCCTAATGCAGGATCCAACAGTACGGCTTCCCCTATCACCCAAGCTGTGTACTGAGGTGCACCCTTTGTGTGGGCTGAGCACACCCCCATCTTGTAGTTGGGTCTTGATTGTGTCAGCAGGTCAATGGGAGGTATTTACCCAGGCCAGTCAGTTGGTAGGACTGGCTGTGACCACTGGCCAGCAACCACCTCCCTCCATGGCATGTGGAGGTGATTGGGTAGTGGTGCTCCAATGTGGTCTGTGACCATCTGCTGGGTGCACAGGCCCTGTGGTTTCCTCAGTGTTACAGGCCAAGGTTGGCCAACACCTGTGTTCTGTCTGGGGCCCCTTTGGCATAGGCTATGACGTGATCCTCAAATGGCTGCTGCTACTGCCATGACTGGGGCCACTCAGTGAGAATTATGGAGGCTAGGCTCAGCTGTTGCTTGTTTGAGTGGATTTAGGTAAGTCTGAAGCTTGTACCTAGCTCAGCCATTCTTATAAAAAAAAGTCACAGTTACCAGCCTAGCTGAGGTGGAACTTTAGGTAATCATCAAGGTGGGGCTAACTATGTGAGCCACACTGATGGAGACTCAGATATGGTGCCACAGCACTGTGGTTCTGTGTGACAGAGACCTCAGAAAAAGAATAATGGTCACTGTCTGCAGTTCTGTCCAGGAAGAAGCTGTCTGCCAGCTCTCACCCTGATGCCAGACACTTCATTTCTCCCCATATGCCACTAGGCCATTCAAAGTGCTGCCCCAGTGCTGCAGCCCAGAGGGAGTGAGTCAGAGTAAGTCCATGTGTGAAGTCCTCCAAGACAAGATGCCTTGGGAATCTTGCAGTTTATTCTACTTACCCAAACCCTGCTGTTTTTTACAGCCCAAAGTTATGGAGACTTATCTTCCTGGCACTGGAACCCTGGACCGGGTGGTCTGGTATGGAGCTGGGATCTCTTGCTCCCAAGATATCCCTCCATTTTATATCCTCCACATGTGGGTTTGGGACCAGCTTGTTCTGCACCTCTGCATCTCCACCCCTCTACTCTGCCTGCCTGTCTAGAATAGTGTGGTTTCTTTAATTCCTTAGTTGTGGGACCTCCAGACAGCTCAGTTCTGATGGTTTTGAGTGATATTTGTTCTGTTGTCTAGCTGTAATTTTGCTATGATTGTACAAGAAGGCCAGCTGTGTTTACCTATCCTTCCATGAGTCGCTTTCTTCTACTCTACCGATAGTCTGTGTCCCCTGGATCTGAGATTCATTTTACCCCTTTCTTATTTTTAACTTTCATGCTATAAACATATGATCTTATTTGCTAAAATATCATTATTGTTTCAAGGCTTATCAAGGTTTTGGTCTTAATTTATGTCTGTAGTAGTCAAAACCAAAGTGCAAAGCAGTGCATTAAATTAAACTAAAAAGTAATTGATTTGTTGAATAGACATTTTTTTACACATAGTAGATTAGAATGACCAGGTGTTGGGATAAATTATTTCGATACTTCATTGTTTCAAATTTTGTCTAGAGATAAAATGAAATGGAAGCTATATTAGGAGCATACCATATACATGACCACATTTGCTTAAAGAAACATCTTTTAACAATAGGATGCCAAGAGGGAAGCAAATGTATTTTTAAGAATGCCCATTAACATCTATCTAAATTTTTCCAGTTAAGACAACACTAGTTGTCTGAACACTTACACTGACTTCATGGTACTCATTGTTCTAAGAAAGTAAAACTAACCCACCCACTTTGTGGCCTCTACTTAACTTTCCAGCCTGTCTCACGCAACTGCTCCCTCATACGCTGCAGTCCACCTGTTCTGTGATCCACCTGTTCTTTGTTGCATGGTTCTCCAAATACGTTGCTCTCTATTTGCCTCTAGACATTTAAGTGTATCTTCACTCTCCTCACCCTCTCTCCTTTCCTCCATCTCTCTTATTTAATTTAATAAGTACCAGTTCCTCATACAAAAATCTAGATTAATATCACTCCTCTTGGAAACCATCCCTAACTCCCATATTCTGATTTAGTACACTTCAGGCGTCATTATTTGATGTATATTTGCATGTTTTCTTCTTCTGTAGACTATGAGCTCCTTCAATGAAGCAGCTGTATCCTAGTCATATTTTTATTTGCATCTTTTAAGTAAATTCTCATTATCAAATAAAGCTTACAAATATATGTGTACAAACACTATAATGCAAACATTTTCTCTCAATGGAAATGCAGAGATTGATTCAGAGAATGTTGGTTATAGCTCTTTGTCTGCCAAGAATGAATCCTGTGAAACACAGGGCATTTCTCTAGGCATGTTTGGTTGCTCTAAAGTGATAACCCTAATATCAGTCATGTATAACATAAAATTACTGTGACAGTTGAATGTATTAAAAAATATAAATATAAGACATTCTGGAAAACAGTAACAAGGATGTTATAACTTCCTTGGAACTTCTGACCCATTATACTACAAGGAACAGGCACAGTGCCTGACATAAGTGAGTTTTTAATATATGTTAGTTCATGTCCCTCATATACCACCTCAAAGCTAGACTAATGTATTTAGAGAGGAATGCATTGAACTTGCAATTTTGCAGTATGTCTAAAAAGCTCTGCTACAATGAACATGTTTTATATGTAGGCTTTTCAAGGATAAATGTTAAGAGGTATCTACCTAATATAAATTAGCACAAAGAAGGAACATTAAGTTTCAAAGATCTTTGAATAATTATCTAATATACACATACAAATTAGTTTGTAAAAAGTAGTGTGAGGGGGTTTGGCATGTATCTTTTGGGAAAAGCAAAATATTTTATGGCTGTAGCTTTACTCTGTAGCTAAAAGAACTAGTGGAACATTATCATGCTTGATGGAACACTACTTCGCCTGCTCAAACAAATGTATGTCAAAATGAAAGTAAGTGAGAGATTACTGCTTTTTAGATTAGTGTCTATTATCAATGGCAGAGAGTTTGAAGTGTTCTAGCTAATGTGATTTATTTTCCATTAAGGACAATTTATTGTTCTATTGTATGAATAGTTGTCAAATCTTTATACAATGAGTCAGATAATTCACTGCACAATATTTAGAACCTTGGTAAAAAATGAGATTTGAAGTGTACTTAACAAAAGACTACCTTTTACCATTTCTTCCCAGATAAAACACTTACTACTTGAACATTTGATACATATATAATCAGATATGATCTGCTTGTGGCTGAGTGCCCAGTAGCTATTTAGATGTGGCTACCATCTTGTCAACTAACCACACTTGATCTACATGAATTAATGAATCTGATATGATCAAGTTGATCAGGTCACCATTACTACAATGTCAAAACAGGTTTAACATATCAAAGTATTTAATTCTGGTGGTAAGATTTTATGGCAGTAAGATTAATAGGATGTGTTCATGTGTCTGTGGGATGATTCAGGGAGGGTGGAAGAACCACAGGTGTAATAGAAGTGCATAGCAGACCACAGCGGCATTTTCTGGTTAACACTTGGTAAGAATGGTCCAGGCAGAGGGATGCAGGAGTCAGGGAGATCAAGAATGAGCGACAGACTGTTATCTCAGAAGGCTGGCTTAGAATTAAGGAATACATGATGCAGAGATCCTAGCAGTATCTGTCATAAGGTTAAAATTTGGGGTTTAAGTTCTGGATCACAAGCAATGTCATCAAGAGAAAGGCACACTATAATTTTATAGGAAATGTATATGGCATGATATCATGGTATAGATCCATGAACAGAAAACATGAGTTTAGAAGCCAACTAGTGGTCCAAGGAATGGATCAGGAGTTCATACATTTCAAGGCAGAAAATAAAAATATAAAATTCAAAATAGAACACAGAAAAATTGACTTGATGCTTCGAAATCTGAGCTATGGACAATGGCTTCTTAAATAGTCCTTGAACAAGAAAAATATTTTTCCAGGGGTCTAGGTTTAGATGAATAGATCTACATTTGAAATTTGGAAAAATATAGGGAACCATGCAAGACATGCACAATGTTGAAAATACTCTATCAAAAGTTTTCTGGTAAATGTGTTTTGTAACATTTGTAGTATAAATACTCTCATCATGGCTGATTTCCAGCTATAATCATATCATCAACATGCTCATAAAATTCCTGAAAATATTAACAATCAGCTCATGTGGTTCAGTAAAAACTAGTCCCAGCACACCACACTTACTATGGATGAGTTTGTATCAGAGTTAACTTACCCACTTATTTAACTTCCTAAAACTAAAATTATCAGTTTTTTAATCAATATTTATTTGTCTTTCTATCATTCAAAAATATTTACTGAGCACCTCTTATGTGCCAGAGCTTGTGCTGACCCTTGTTCAAGGCTCTTTGAGTCCAATGGAGCATTTATGCAGGAAGGTCACCAACTCTATTGTATATATGGCATAAACAATCCCTGAATTACTTTAAATTGTGGATTTCCATCAGAATATTCTTGTACTTAACTTATTTTGATAGATTTTATATAGTCCCAAATCATTTTCTACTCCCTTCTCTGAAAGTAGAAGCTGACACTGCTTTCCTTGTACCTGGTCTGTTGTTAGTACTAGGTTGACCTAACATAGGGCCTGGTATGTCATAGATATTTAATAAATCACTGGCGAACATGTCAGGTTTTCTTTATTTGGGTCCCTAATAAAATGTAACTCATTTCTAAATGACATGTAACTCCTTAATAATTTATTCTATGTATTTGTATACATACAGTTTTTCACAGACACGAGCAATCCCGTTTATCCAATTTTCATTTTCATATAAATTTAAAATAAAGTTTCTCTTTATTTCCTTCTCTCTCCTTCATGGCATAAAAGCTGAAAGTACTCTTCTATTTTCTAAATTCTCGAAGCATTGTACTTGTGATTTTATTGTAAGCTCACTGTTTCAGAGTTCTGATGTTTTGTATTTTCTCTCCAGGGTCCCCTTACTTCCTGGACAGCAGTTTCCGTGTCTTACAGCCTCTGGGATCTCAACCCTCAGCATTTATTAGTGAGCCTCATACATGGTGTTTACTCAATATTTCTGTCAAATTGACTTGTAACTGCAAGCTTCCTACATTCCAATGTTTAACCAATAAAAAATAAAATATAAAATGAGTAAATATGATTGTATGGTAGGTATATATCATTTCTTCAGACTTTCCACTGCTTCAAATTATATTAATTTGATGGTGGTGTTCATGCTCTCTTTGAAACATTTCTAACAGTTACATATCCAGGATGTAACCTATTGTCATATTAATATAAGTTTGTTAAGATATATTACTTAAGGAAATTGCATAAGAATAACTTAGTGGGATCAAAATGAAAATTATGACAAAGTGGTAAGTGGACTTATTTGTGTAAACTTGCATCAGGGAGTCTGTGACAACATGTTGCTCTGGAGACCCACTGATGTGATCAAATCAACTGTAACAAAAGAATACAGGTCACCAGCAAGAGGGAAGCTCTGATCTTCACAGTCTTTCTGTGGCTCCACACACCGTCTCTGATAATGTTGGTAAACTTTTACAGATTGATAGATATAACCTCTCACCCAGCAAAGTGGCTTCATGTTATAAATCAGGACCCTTTAAAGTCTAATTTTTCATATTAGTCATTTTCATATAGCTCTTTCAATCTAAGCCAAATAGAAGAGTTAATATTTATCTATACATTAGAAATGGCATTTTCCCAGAAGAAGTGATGATGAGAGAGGGAGGTATAAAAAATACCCCATCTTACAATTCTGTACTTATTTTGTAAAAGGTTAGATCTGCATTTAGATCTTTAAACTCTAGAGTTCAATTTAATTTAAGCACTCTTTTTCAGTGAACTTTCCCCTTTACAGCAAAAAGACAGTGTTCAGTTTAACACTTTTGTTCTTCAAAATCTACCTGCTTCTTTGACTTCTAAGTGAGAATTGAAACAGCTTATCATTCTGTTATAAGGCAAGTATTTCTTTTTTCTTTTCCTTCAGGGCTTTTGAGTTGCCTTTATAGGAATAGCCATTATTCAGACTATGGCAAGAGAGTCCTAAAAACAGTGTTTAAGGGAGTTATGGTAGATTGTTAATGAAGAGAAAAGGGAATGTCACCTTGTCAGTGATGCAGTGATGAGTCTACAACCTCATACTCCCTACTCTTTTCAAAGGCTGTCAGGTACCATCAGCTTGTTAAGCATATGGTCTGATAAAAATTAATGTTAATTTAACTAACACTTATATTCATTTATCCAAGGGGTGAGAATGAGTGACAAATTACTCAGTAATAGCTATAGCATGTACATTAAATTTATTCTTCCAAGGTGATGGAAATTTCCAGCAATTCAATGGTATACACCATTAATTCTAAAGTAGACTGGTTGGAAAATGTGAGTCCTTCAAAGCAACTACTACTGGAATACTTAATTAAAACTACTCTAATAACAGCAATTAAATATGTCATAGTTTGTGTTATTATAATGTGGTTTTTAATTGCCCTCTATACAAAATACCATGAAATTATTTTTTTTCAAAATTATTACCAACAGTATTAATATTTATTTAGTACAAAAATGATCCAAGACAACACTTATTAAAAAGAGACACACCATGAATAGGATAGACATTGTAGATGGCTTCAAGTGAAAGAGATAACAAGTACCATGCACTTCTGATGCCAAATTAAGTTTATTCATCTGAAGCAATCATGCTCCCAGTTGACTTAGTTTTGGGAGAAGGTTGTTTGACCAACACTATTTTATTCAATGAAAAATATTTATCTCACAACCTCAAAAACAAACAAAAAAAAACCCCAGAAAATTACACAGCATTTTTCCTATAGTGACGATTGCTAGTAAATAGTCAGTTAACACCTTTTCCCTTTCTCTTCCTCTTTTTCCTCCCTCCCTTAACAAATCAGCACCTAATGTGTTTTTTTATGTATTATGTTAAACACCTGGATGTTAAAGTATTGTACCTGACCTTATGGAGCTACTATCAAGTTGAGATGAGATGGGGAAATCTCTTTGAAAGTATACTTAGGTGATTCAAATAATTACTTATATTAAACTTCAATATAAGTACCTGAAGTGGAACAATAGTGCTATACAGAGAGGAAAGTGAAGAATTCTGCCTGTGAAATTGGAGAAAGCTCTGTAAAGGATTCTTCACTAACGTGTTATGAGAAATACATGAGAATGTTCTTTCTCAGCAGGCTTATGTCCCTTTGGGACTTGGCTGGGCCTGTATCTTTGCCCACCTCCTCATTCCCGCACCCCATACACAAAACTCCACAATTACCTGAAACATACTTCTCTCCTTCAGCAATTATCCACAGCCCATATTTAAAGGTTCAGTTCAAGTCTAATTAAAACTTCTTTAAAGTTCACAGGAAATGCTCCCTCCATCTTTGTGACTTACTCATAAATATAACCAATAAAATCTCACACTAGTTTTCTAGTTGTTTGTCTCACCAATTAGACAAGAAACTGAGTAGTTGATACATCTTTGGAGTTTCTTGGTTATTCTAACAGGAAATTTAGTAATTGATAACTATGTATAACGAGTTTGATTTTTTTCCCTGAGAGTTTGACAGTTCCCTAATAATTTCTACTTATTCCTTCCCTGTTTCCAATTTTTACCCCAGATGTTTTAATATTCTATTTTAGGCTATATATACATTCTAGGCTATATACACACACACACATATATATATATTCTCTTGCATGAGAAGATACAACGAGAAAAAAGATTTTAACACACTGATTGATATCTCACCAATTAAGAATATGGTCCTAGTTTTCTATTATTTACAAGCCTTAAAAACATTTAGTGGCATTCATTCTCAGGGATAATAGAACTTGTTCTGGATTTAATAGGATTCTTTGAAAATAGACTGTTACAGAGCAGGGTCAAAGAAAGATGATCCATATGTAGAAAATACTGTTTGTGTGTGGTTAGTAGACATCACATGTGCATACTTGTTTGCTGAAGGACACTGACAATGTCCCCTTTTTGATGTATTTCCATTTTTAGTTTGACTTCTAATCATTCTCTCTCTAAAATACAAGTAAGAAAAATTGTGAAGGATATTTAAAGAATGAAGAAGTACCAACTTCAGGTCTCTTTATCTCCTAAATTTGCAAGTCTTTTAATGATCTTGTTTTAAAATAGATGCACATTTATTTTGTTAGGAAAAAACATGGCATTTTGATATTATGTCCTTCCTGCAGCTATTCACTTCCAGTAAAAAAAAGAAAAAGGTTTTTTTTAGATATTGGGGGTTGGTTTATTATAGTGCCTTTATCTTCCCCTCCTTCCTCTGCCTACACTGAACACAAAAAAAGGAGAAAAAATGACATTTCCCCTGGGTGTCCTTGAGCTAACAGCATCAGACTTCAGATTTTCCAGATAACTCGTGTATCAGCACATGTAAGGAAACAGGTCCTGCCCTCACTTAAAAGTTCAAAGGCTGTGGTTGAAAAATGTGCCCATATCAAGTGGCTTCTGAGGATGCTGAACCTGTACTGAGCTAACAAGGTTAAAGGGTGACAAACATGAGGAGGCTAGTGTAAAAAGACTCAATAAAGACCAACTACAAAAGCTGCACAAAAAAGAGATGATCTAGAGAAGGTCAAAGGATGGAAGATTTGTTCAGCATGGAACATACACCGTGATCACAAATCAGAGACAGAGGAATTGCTGAATGAGATGTTAGCTGATTTTTCCCCATCAAGATGTTAAAATGTAGGTACATAAATGGTAATAAAATATTTTTTAAGCTACATAACAATTACTTGAGTTCAGTTTTATATGATTCAAGTCTGTTTTGCTTTAAGTCAAGCAATATGGGAAAACCAACATCTGTAACTTGGGACCCAGTTCTTAGGGCTGCCTTGTAGGTGCAGCTCCCTCATTATTCCTTCTCTTCCACTGCTTAGAAAATACAACCCCTGAAACATAAGTAAACCTAACACATAAATTTGTTCTATATTATCTAATAACATTTTCAGTTTAATAAATAGTTTTTCATTATCTATAAACTACTAGGCACACTAATTTCTTTACCATGTTGCTGTAAATTATAGTAAAACAAACATATTTTTAATCTTGCTCCTACATTGGGGGAACTAAGCCACAAGAAGCATTTAGGGAGTCTGAAAACTGTTCTTCAGATAGCTTTTAAAATGATGTCTCTAACATTACATTTCTTTTGAAACTATTGTTAATAATGTCTTCCACCCTCACTTTTTTTGAAAAAAATTAAGAGATATAATATATGTGAAAGATCCACAATAAGATGGTGTTCAATAAAAATCTACCACTTTCTCTCCTTTCTCCCTGTCTTGAACGACAATATATAGGCTAGATCAAATGGATAGCTTACTCATCACTTATGCATCATAAGAGATGATGCATAAAATCTTACAAATTCCTATTAAACATGCAGCTGAACATTTAAGGAAGTAAGAAAAACACCAGAAGGAAATCCTGAAGAGGAAATACTAACAGAATCATAAATATGAACTGGTACTGGGACTGTAATAAGTAGTAATAAGGATTTTCTAGCATACATATATTTATAAACGAATTAAAATTTGATGGTCACCAAGAGACAAAAGACAAGGCTTTTGGTATAGAAGGTACTGGGAAGAGAAAAGGACTCTAAACCAACGTATGAAGCATTGGTCCTCTGGAAGGACTACACCCTTAGAGAAAATATGACATAAAAATTAAAACAAATATCTATTTCCATATAAAAAAAAAACCACCAAGAAGCTTGGCTCCCTTGTCCTCACTCTCAAACAAACAAACAACTCTCACCAGGCTGGTGTGGCTTAGTGGACAGAGTGCCAGCCTGCATACCAAAGGTTCACTGATTCGATTTCTAGTCAGGGCACATGTCTGTGTTGTGGGCCAGGTCCCCAGTAGAGGGTGTACAAGAGGCAACCACACATTGATGTTTCTCTCCCTCTCTTTCTCCCTCCCTTCCCCTCTCTCTAAAAATAAATAAATAAAATCTTTAAAAAAACTTTCTTGAGGAAAAAAGCACAATACTAATTAAATAACACAATAATTATTAAATGTTCAATAGAGAATAAAACATACTAGACACAGAAGTAAAAATAAATTGAAGAGCTAAAGATAGATTTGAAGAAATTATGTAGAATCTCACTTAAAAGATCAAGCCAAAACATGAGAACAGAGTTTTTAGAGACACAGAAGATAGAAAATATCTTGCCAACTTTGTCCATTAGTTGTCAAAAAAAAAACTAAACAGATAAAATGAGTGGAAAAAGAATATTTAATGTGAAAATGAGTAAGAATTTTCTAGAATGGAAGAAATAAGAAAATCCATAGATTTGGAAATCACAATTAGTATCAAATATATATAATCTGTACTATCTGCCTTTCAGCAAATACAGAAGTGAATCCAGAAATCACATGGAAATGCTTTGAACAAAAAGAGAAAGAAAAGAAAAATTACCTATAAAGGAATGCAAAGAAGGCTACAACAAACTTCAATGTTCTGAGATAAAGTAACAAGTAATGCAGAATTCTATACTTAGTAAATGCTTATTTAAAATTAATAGTGGTTGGAATAAATACTTCTCAAACACACAGTAACTAAACACCCTCTCCAACAGATTCTCAAAGAAATAACTATTTCATATTTTTATTTTTTATTGTTGATACTATTACAAATGTCCCCCATTCCCTCCCCTTTAGCCTACCTTTACCTTGCCCCTACCCCCTCCTGTGCCCTTCACCCCTGCTATTGTCTGACTCCATGGGCTATGCATATATGTTATTTGGCTAATCCTTTCCCTACTTTTATCTAGCCCCCACCATCACACTCCATTCTGAGATCCACCAGTCTGTTCCACGTATCCATGCTTGTGGTTCTATTTATTATTTTTTAAAAGAAATAATTTCCAGAAGTAAAAGAAAAATGGAACCCAGAAAGAAGGAAAGAGAAATTGGGAAGAATATTGAGCAAATAACATATTAAATATATAGTTGGATTAAAAATATAAGTAGTGATAACAAAAATAATTGAGTTTAAAAAATAAGGTAACTAAAACACTGTATAGTAAAGATGTTAATATGAGCAATGAAAAATTCTGCATACTTATAGTTAGAACAGACATTAAACAATTAACATGAATACTGTAATTATGAAAGACCAACTGATTCAAAAGTAAGTAAAAGCCTGGCCACTTCTATAACAAAGAATTAAGTCAATCTGTAATGATACCTACACATTAGGCTCAAACACCACAAATGCCAAATAAAGACTTAAATTCTACAAAAGAATTCAAGAACAAGATTATTCCATTTTTAAGATGTTGAAAGAATATAAGTAGAAAAAAATCATCTTTGTTTCATAATTTGATATTAACATTAAACAGATTGAGACAGAAAGTTTAGGTACATCTTTTAAACCTAAATAAAAAAGCTCTAAATAAACTAATAGTAAAGTAAATTCAATGACATAGATAACATTGAACCATAATCAGATTATGCTTCTTAATGAATACAAGAATGTTTTAACATAAAACATTTAGTAATACAATTATTTTCATTAACATATTAAATGTCAAAACTAGCACCTCAGTAGATACAAACATCAATATAATCCAACACTAATTGGTGAAAATATCTTAGCAATTCAAACTTCTCATCAAGATGTCAGCATAGGTAAACATAGCTTGCCTCCTTGCACAACCACATCAAAATTGCAACTAAAATATACGACCACCACTACTCAGAAGCATCAGAAGTCAAGTTCAATAGAAATCTGACAACTACAGAATTAAAGAAACTACATCCATCCAAACAGGTAGGAGGGGCAAAGAAGCAAAATATGTTGGTCCCACATCCATGTGTGGTGGATATTAATTTGGGACAGATATCTCAGGAGTGAGGAGTCCCAGCCCAAAACCAGAGGTCGCAGACCAGGCTTCCAGTGCCAGGAAGATAAGTCCCTATAACTTGAGCTGCAAAAACTGGCATGGATTGATTTGGTGGAAGAAACTTCTAGAGTCCCAAGCAGTTCTTTTTAAAGAACTCATACACAGACTTATTCAGACTCACTCCCTCTGAGCTCCAACACCAGGGTAGCAGCTTGAAAGGCATCAGTGGCATATAGGGAGAAACACAAGTGTCTGGCATCAAGGCAAGAGCTGGGGGACAGATTTCTCCCACACAGAAAGATGGGCAGAAGCAACTGTCCCTTTTCTGAAACATGCCCCCGACAGAGCCACAGAGCAGACAGGTACCATATCTGAGACTCTATCAACCTAGCTAACACTGTTTGCCCTGCTCTGGATATCCCCTGAGGCTCCATCCCACCCATTGTTCAGCTGTTAACTATAACTTTTCCATATGAATGGCTGGTCATGACCCTGCAGGACACCTACTACATTAGGCAATGCTCTTAAGACAGGGAATCATAGCAGCTCTACAACAATACACAGAAACTACACAGGGAGGCTACCAAAATGAGGTGATAGAGAAACATGGCCCAATGAAAGAAGAGATCAAAACTCTAGAAAAAGAGCTAAATGAAATGGAGATAAGTAATCTATCAGATGCAGAGTTCAAAACACTGCTTATAAGGATGCTCAAGGAACTTAGTGAGGAACACAACAGCATAAAAAAGACTCAGTCAGAAATTAAGGATACACTAATTGCAATAAAGAATAATTTACAGGAAGACAACAGTAGAGTGGATAAAGCTAAGAACCAAGTCAATGATTAGAAATATAAGTAAGTGAAATATAACCAATGAGAACAACAACAAGAAAAAAGAATTCAATAAATGAGGATAGTGTAGGCAGCCTCTGGGACAGGTTCCAGTATTACAACATTCACATCACAGCACTGCCAGAAGAAGAGGAATAGCAAGAAACTGGGAACATATTTGAAAAAATAATGAAAGAAAACTTCACTAATTTGATGAAGTAAATAGACATGCAAGTCTAGGAAGCATAGAGTCCCAAACAAGATGGATGCAAAGAGGCCTACTGCAAGACACATTGTAAAATGTCAACAGTTAAAGATAAAGACAAAATCTTAAAAGCAGCAAGAGAAAAGCAGTCAGTTACCTATTGAGGAGTTATCATAAGACTGTCAGTAGATTTCTCAAAAGAAACTTCGCAGGCTAGGAGAAATTGGCAAGAAATATTCAAAGTCATGAAAAACAGGGACCTACAGCCAAGATTGCTCTACTCAGCAAAACTATCAGTTAGAATGAAAGAACAGATGAAGAGTTTCCCAGACAAGAAAAAACAAAAGGAATTCATCATTGCCAAACCATTATTATATGAATTGTCTTAAAGGGACTTATTTAAGAAAAAGAAGAAAATCAAAACTATGAGCAATAAATTGGCAATAAATATCTATCAATTAAATCTAAAAAACTAATGAAGCAAACAAGAAGAACAGAGACAAAATCATAGATACAGAGAGCATTTTGATGGTTTCCAGATGGGAAGGATGGTATAGGTAATGGTGAAGAGATGAGGAGAGTAACTAGTATAAATATGTAGTTATAAAATAGCCATGGGAATATAAAGTACAGTATAGGAAATGGAGTAGCCAAAGAACTTATACACATGATCCATGGACATGAACAATGTGGTGAAAATTGCCTGAGGTATTAGCAGTGCTGGGTGAAAGTGGGGCAAAGGGGGGAAATTTGGACAATTGTAATAGCATAAACAATGAAATATAATTTTTAAAAATCATATTAATTAAGGAATAGAAGGGAACTTTCTTAACCTAAGCCCTACAATGAACATTACACTTCATGGTATAATATTAGAATTCTACTTAATTTAGAATTCTATTTAAAACTCCATTTTAACAAGTAACAGAGGAATAAAAAAAGAAAAAATATTTTCTTGTTATGTGTGGTATCTAACTAGAAAATTCAAGGAAATTGACTGATGGGGTTAAAGACAGGTTTTCTCAAAACATGGCATCTTGCTATATTGAGTATTTTAAGCTAAAGGAATTTGAGGAAACAAACTTTCCATCTGCCCTGAAACAGGTCATATCCTCATGTGAGTGGTGCCCTCCTTCTACCTGGAGGAAGGGAGCATCCTCACCTCCAAAGGCAAAGGAATGCCCAGAAGAATCTAAACTAAACAGTCCTTGCTAAGTTTCTCCCAGTTTTCTACACTTACCTCATGCTATTTTACTTATCATATTTCTATATGACTGTTTATTCTTTATCAAAGTTAGCCTAAAAATATTCAGGTTTAACTTTATTTTCCTATAAAGTCTCCTGTGTTACATAAAACTTATATTAGTAAATTTTCATGTTTTTTTTACTGTTAATCTTTGTCAGTCTAATTTTCAGACCCAGCCAGTGACATTAAGATGGTCAAGGGAAAATTTTCATTTACCATAGATAATCACAATAAAAGAATTCAGCAAGTCTGTTAAATAGAAGAATAATATAATTATTAATTGATTGCTTATATGCTCACAAAAAATAAGAAATATATTTTATTTAAAAAATAAAAATATGATTAAAATGAAGTAAAAGAATAATGTTATTAATATGAAATTTTAAAATATGTGTAAAACTTTTATAAAGAAATTTAGAAAAATTTGAAGAATAAAAAAGACCTAAAATCATTGGATAAATTTCAATTAAGAGAAATATTCACTACCATTAATGTAAAATATTCTCATTTTAGATAAATCTAATATTTAATACATTTTACTCAAAATCCCAACAAGTTTTACTATATCAGGACAAAATAATTCATAAAAGGTTAAATGAGTATGAATACTTAGGGCATATTAATGACCAATAAGGACTTCTAGCACAAACACATGTTATTTTACTACCATTTAACAGTAAATAATACAGTATGGTACTGACAAATAAATAAACAGATAAATAAATAAATAGGTTAATAGGTGTTGCAGAGTGTTAAGCTAACATTTTCACTTATGGAAACTTGGGATAAGACAGAGTTAGCTTAGAAAATAGGTAGATAAAATTTGAATCATTCAACAAGTGGTCCTGGTAACATTCATTTTCCACATGGAAGAGATAATACTGAATTCATATTTCATTTCACACACTTAAAGATATTTCAGATGGATTTAAGATTTATATGTAAAAATTAATGGTTTGGGAAGAAAATATACATAAACATAATTATGGCATAAAAATAAGGAAGAATTTCTTAAATAACATGCAAAAATGACAAACCATAAACAAAATAATTGATTAATGTGACTGTTAATAAAAATAAACTTCAGGAACAAGCTAGGGATTTGGTAAAGTTTTATTTGTGCAACATATATAGAGGAGGAAATACTTAATTTTTAGCCTAGAAATCAATATAAAAGAGATGGAATAAAAAAGAAATATGAGTAATGGATATTAGGCATTTCTCAGAAGAGGGATGTTCAGTGGCCAATAAACATAATAGAGGAAATTGAACCTCACTAGTAACTAGAAAGATATAATTTTAAACCAAATGAGATATAAGTTGCCACATTTCAGGTTGGAATCACATTAAAGAATATAACACCAAATGGTTATGAAGATGCAAAGCAGTTGACAACATCATATGCTAATCAAGGAAGTATAAATTGGTAAAACCACCCTATAGAAAATATTTTTGCAGTACATAGTAAATTTAAAAAGGTATATCCTTTATATTCTAGCAATTCCTCTTATATATCCATCCTAGAGAAATACATATAAATTCAACATAAATACACAAGAATGTTTACCAAAATATTATATTTAATATCCAAAAAGAAAAGCATAGAAATCAACATCAAAGGAGAATGGATACATAATTTGAGGTCTATTCACACATTGAAAGAGTATTATATAATTTAAAAGAACTAAAACATATATGAACATAGATCAACATGTCTATGACAAAAGTCAAATAACATTAACAAATGTGGAGTGTTATTGAATGAGATATATAAAACAATCATTTCAAAATCACAAAATAATTCTATATATCATTTATGTATATATGTAAATGAAATTGTATGGGAATGAAAGAACCTTCAGAATGATGGTTTTTGGGGGCAAGAGTGGAGGGCAGGGGATAAAGTAGGAGATTTCAAAAATTTTTAACAATTTTTTGTTTTTTTTTTCCTAAAGAATCTCAAGTACACATGGTAGAGTGCTTTATTATGTGTGATGGGAACTTTGAATATCAATACTACTTCTAAGCATTTTGTGTTGAAATATTATTTTAATTTTGAAAATTAGTAACCCATAACAACATCATTAATAATAAATGTAAGGGTGATGCAGTATCCCTAAAGTTTTTATTATCTTAAAATTTTAAGTATGAATGCATTGGTTTCAATAAAAGGCTATGGAATTCTGAATTCTCTTGTTATTAAAACAATGGAAATTCTATTATTAGCTGTTTACAAGTTGCAAAAAGTCACGATATTTATATGCATTCCAGCATTTTAAGACATCAAATCTTTCAGTCAGGGCACATGCCTAGGTTGCAGGCCATGTCTCCCAGCAACCGCACATTGATGTTTCTCTCTCTGTCTCTCTCTCTCCTTCCCTTCCCTCTCTAAAAATAAATAAATAAAAAAAAAATCTTAAAAAAAAAGACACCAAATCTTTCATGTGACCTAAATATATTTTAATTTCTTTATTACTAAAGATGCAAAGGTTCTACTGAGATTTTTTTATTGTTGTTTGATAATAGTTGTCTACATTTTCCTGCCACCACTTTCCCCTACCTCCTCCACCCCCACCTCCCACCCTCAACCTAACCCCCTTCGGTTTTGTCCATGGATCCTTTATACGTGTTCCTTGATGACCCCTTCCCTTCTTTCCTTCATTATTTCCCTTCCACTTTCCTTCTGTTTACTGTCAGTTTGTTCTTTATTTCAATGTCTCTGCTTATATTTTGTTTGCTTG
>PVIA01007235.1:0-67393 GCA_004024845.1 Tonatia bakeri
GATTCTCCCCTTCTTCTCTGCTTTTCTGAGTGGCCTCACCTCTGCCCTGTTTCACTTGCAAAATGAAGTTATGCCTCTGATTCAGGGTCAGAGGCCTGACTTCCCCTGCCCGGTGTGAACTGTGCACACTCGGGCTGGCGAGCTGACCGCTGTGTGGCTTCACCTCCCAGGGCAGGGCGGTCGAGGCCCGCTGCTTGTTGAGCTGGGGCAGGAGACACTGTGCATCTGGCACCGGGTCCGGCATCGCAGCGCCGCCTGGAGGCGTGGGACCCGGGTGGGGGCAGCGAGGCAGAGAGGGGCTGGGAAGATGCTGTGTTGTCGTGCCATCGTGCGGGTAATTGAGTGTTGGTGGAGATTTAGGGGTTCTGGGAAAGTGAGGTTGACACGTCTGTGTGTGTATAATTTAATGCCGTTTATAATTAACCTTGTGATCAGCAAATGAGGGGATGTCGGGGGGATAATAATAGCTGCTCCGACTTACTTGGAGTTGGCGCCCCGTGCCAGGCCCTCTGCTGAGTAAGCACATAAGGCATGTCCTCATGCCTTTAACCTTCACACGCCGCAAGAGCTCAGTTATGGTGTTTGAAGTCCCCTTTCTGAGAGAGGGAAACCGAGGCATAGGGAGGGGTCTTCATTGGCCTAGGGTCGCACAGCTCATAAGTAACAGAGTGAGGAATCTGGCCCAGGGTCCACAGATGCCAGAACCCGAAGTCTTAATTGCTGCGGAGTCGGGTGCTCTGCTCCGTAGTCACAGAAGTCATTTTGATGACATTTCACCTGCTGGGGACACCTCCGAGTCACTGTGGAGGCTCTGGGGCACCCAGCTGCCTCCCTCAGGGTGACAGAAGAGCATGGATGCTGCACGGCAGCTGCCTGGGTTCGAATCTCAGCTTGGCCACTCATCGTCTCTGTGACCTGAGGCAAGTTGCTCAACCTCTCTGTGCTTCCACTGTCATATCCGTCGGATGGAGAGTAATGGCACCCAGCTCACAGGCAGGGCTGTGGGGGGGGGTGGGGAGGTTAAGTGAGTTCACATGCGGAAAGCTGTTCATTGTTCCTTGGTGGGCCCTGCCTGACGGGGGCTCCCCAGCAGCCCCATGTCCCTCCATAGGGTCCAGTGTGGAAGATATGTCGTGGTGACTCAGCCACCGCAAACTGGGGCGTTCCTCGTCACTGGCTGCCTAATCACGGCCGCCCCACTTCTGCAGCAGGGCCGAGCCAGGCGCCTGGCAGGATCTGAGCCACGGGAGGCCAGGTGAGGCTGCCTCGGAAGGCACTGGGTGCTCCTGGGACCCCAGCTATGGCCCCCAGCTGCCCGAATCCGAGGTAGCTTTGAGCAAGTGCCCGGGGGGCGGTCAGGGAGGCTTCGAGGCTGTGCGGTCTCAGCTCGGACTGAGGGTGCTCAGGAGAGGGTCAGTGTACAAGCTCCTTGTGCCAGCATCCATCCGTCCATTCATTCGCTGATTCACTCCTTCCGGCAGTCAGTCGGTGTTTGTGGAGTGCCAGCTGCCAGACAACTTGAGAGCCAGACTCTGGGTTCCAACTCCAGCTCTGTTGCTCACCGGCTATGGGACCTTGGGCTAGTTATGTAGCTATCCCATGCCTCAGTTTCCTCATCTGTAAAATGGGTGTTTTGGCATTGCGTCAGTCATGATAGGATTATTGCAAGGGGCATATGAACTAAGCCTGGCAGAGGGAAAGCACTTTGTAAGTACTTTCTCTTTGTTTTTAAAAATTAATGCCAAATAAAAATGAAATTCTGGGGATACAGCAGTGAACAGGGAAGCTGGGCCCTTGGACCCTGCAGTGCATTGGCGGAGATAGTGAGCCCATAAATGAGAAGGAAAAACATTGACTACAGCAGGGTTCTGAGACTGACAGTCCGGCGGCCCCTAGTACATCACCTGGCCACTATTTTGTCTGTGGTGGGGGGACGAGGGGGGACTTTCTGAGGTGACCCCTGAGCTGAGACCTGAAGGGAGACAGATGAACAGGTACTGGGGACAGCGAGCATGAAGCCAGGAGGGCTCCTGCGGCCGTGTGGCTGCAGGGGAGGGAAGCAGACACAAGAGGTGGAAGGCCCCACTGGAGAGTGGGCTGGGTCCCCTCACACCAGTGCGGAGGGGTAAACTGAGGCAGAGAGATGTGGCAGGACCATCATTCTCAAACCCCAGTGCCCACTAGGGCCTGGCAGTGATGCCAGTGGATGGTGTGGGCTGGGCTGGCTTCCTGGGCACCCCTGAATGGCTCCACAGCCAGATCTGCCAGTTATTCTGAGAAAAGCCGGAAATCTACATTTCCTATGAAATTGTCCTATTTTACATCCTTGGATCTTTCTTTTTCTTAAAACACCTCCATTTGCCGGCTGTGTTCCCTGGAATCACCTCCCTTGCCGTTGCTGAGCCTCGGTTTCCTGGGCTGGAGGATGGACGTAGGATCTGAAATCCTCTCAACGGGCTCTTTAACGGCACCAGCCCAGTAACTCACGGGAGGACCGAGAACAGGGCCTGGGCCAATATCCGCGCTCAATAAACGTTGGCTCTGATTATATTAATATTGGTCATAATGATAAACTTGACTTAAATTAAATGCTGTGCAGAAAAAGCCGGCTGGTCCCGCGGGGCAAGGCTGTGAATTATCTTCTGGCTGCAGGACCTGTTCCTCGCACTCCCGTCTTTTCCGGAACATACCTGTTCGCTCTTGAGGCTCGGGTGTGGGGGTCAGCAGCAGAATCTGTTGCAGTGGTTTGCAACCAGGGGTGATTTTGCTCCCTGGGGGACACATGGCCATGTCTGGGAACGTCTGGGGTGCTCCTAGCATCGAGCGGATGGGGGCCAGGGATGCTGCTCGATCCCCCACAGTGCTGGGCAGGCCCCCCACAGGGAATGGCCCAGCCCCAGCGTCAGCAGTGCCGATGAGCAGACCCTGATTCATGCTCAGGACCCGTGACAGCCTGAGAAATCTGGCAGTTGGCTTGTGTGTGGATGTCCACCCCTACGGTCCGCAGGGTCCTGTTGGACTTGAAGGCTGAAATTACTGACACGTTTTCTCCGTGCACCCGTCCGGCCTGCTGCCCAGCCAATTATCAGAAGTGGGTAATCGCCCCTGATATGCGGATTCCAGAAGTCGGGAACAGCCGGGGTCTCTGGCGATGGTGCTGGATCAGGAACAGGGAGGGGCCGTTACATCCAGGTTTGTTTTCCCTCTTTTGTCCCGCCTGGCCCTGGGAGCCTAGACTCTGTCCCCGCTGGGGAAGGGCTTCTGGGAGCCCGAGCTCTCAGGTTTCGAATTCTGACCCCAGTCTTTCCCTGCTCTGTAAGGTAACCCATTATTCCCTTCCTCCAGCCTTGGTTTTCCCATCCGTGAAGTGGGGACAGAGCTTGCCTGCTGCATCATTGGGGATTAAATGGTGTCATGCTGACACGGTGCCAGGCACCCAGGATGCACACACAGGGGCTGAATGACTGTGTCCTCTCACCGCCGCCACCCCCCCCCCCGAAAAACAAGGGGGTGAGGATGGAGCCCCATACCTACCATTTCCCAGCAACCACAGTGGAGGGGAGGTGACCGCCCTATCATGGAGCCGCACTGCCTGCCTGGCCCTGGGCTCTGGCTTCGTTTGCATTTTCTCTTTTTTCTGAGAACAGCCCTGAGAGGTGGCAGCTGTTGCCCCACTTGCAGGCGGGGAAGCCAAGGCACTGGTGGGACGAGGAACTGGAGTGGCTGGAGCCTTTTGTCAGGGCTGCCCCACCCCCGGCCAGACCAAGGTGTCGTTCCTGTGCTTGTGGAGGTTCAGAGGGCTCTGCACTGGGTTTAATGCCCTGCTGTTATTTTCTTGAAATTCTGAATTTCTGGTTACCCTGCAGTTTGATTTTGCGCTGGGCCCCGCTGTTATGGAGAGGTTATGGAGCTAGAAGGCTGCTTCCCATGGCGGTGGTGAGCGGAGCAGAGAGGGGAACTTTGTTGTTGGCCAGGACTGCTTTGAAATCTGTTTTTGCCTCTCATGAGCTGTGTGGCTTTAGGGAAGTTGCTGTCCTTCTCTGAACAGCACACTCAAACTCCTCTCTTGGCAGCAAAGTCCCTACCAGCCTCCCTGTCCTCTCTCTCTGCCTCTTGCCCATTCTGCAGCCACAAGTGTCCCACACTAGTTGTCCCAGTTAGGTGGGCCGTGGCTGGGGAAGCCCTACCTCAGCAGCTCGGATACCCCTGCCCAGCTTGCTCCGTCCTGGGAGGGAGGCCCAGTCCCAAGTACAGGTGCTGCTGTGTGACTTTGGCTGCACACTTGCTGTCTCTGAGCCGCTGCGTGTCTGAGGGGTCTGGCGCAGAAGCAGTGATGAGTGGCCATTGAAAGCCAAGGATTTTGAGGGTGAGGTTCAGGGAACCCTGAAACAGTCCGTGACATTTCCCATCTCTTGGGAAAAGCCCAAAGGAGTCGGGACCCTAAAAGTGCATAGTCGCTGGGCCAGGTGATTTTAAGACTCAATTATTCTGATGTTCATTTGGTATACTTTGTGTCTGGCCAGGTTGTTGGAGAAGACACTGAAGGGGCCCCCTGGAACAGGCTAGGCTTTCTTTTGGGGATCAAATTTGACATTTGAAGAACCCACATTGGAGTCTTGGCTTGGCCTCATGCACAGTATGACCCTGGGCAAGTGGATCCACCTGCCAGGGCCTCAGTCTACCCATCTGTTAAATGAGTATGGGACTGTCTCTTGGGTGGCTTGGAAGATCCACACTGAGCATGCCTGGAAAGTGTGGGCATGTATAAGCATCGTGTGGTACAGTGTGATGACTAATGCCCTGTGGGAGCGAATTGGGGGATCCTGTGTACAGGGCTTTGGGGGTGCCAAGGAGCAGATGGGCCAAGTCTGGCTTCTCTCAAGGACGTGGAGTCATGCCTGAGCCTCCTGCTGCAGTGCCAAGAGCGGGCTGGCGGGAGCCAATGCCAGGCCCTGGGCAGATGAAACCACAGGCCAGGCTGACGCCGTGGTTGACGCTGGCAGGAGGCCTTCCCCGGAACCACCTGAACCGTGGTGGAGAAGCCAAGTCACACCAGTGTGGCCTCGGCAGGTATTGGGGGGAGGTCCATTCTCAGGTCTCCCTGCTAGCTCTGTCAAGGCCTCCAGACTCCCTGTGCAGTGCTCTGCGGGACACCACCCAAATTTCAGTCATTCGCTATGACGTGTGCTTTTGCCCTGGCTGCTTGGTCCTGCTAATGACTGAGTAGATTTCTTTAAACCCATTCATTCTCTTTTAAAACTTAAAAGAGAAAACTTTGTCTTACTCTCGTGAACAGGAGCCTGGTATATCTTTGACATAAGCAGGGGGAACCTTACAAAAAAGGGATGGGAGAAGGAAAAACCACCGAGTCATTTGGCTTCTGCCACAGGCTTAGAGCAGAGGCCGAGGGCCACCAGGACGTTAAAGCTGCGTTACACCCGCCGGTGACTTCGACCTGCAGCAGGCAAGGAAGCACCCAGGGCAGGAGTGGCCCCCTTCCGGTCGAGTCATTGTGACTGAACATGGCTAGAACCGTTCGGGGGTTGCCCAGCCTCTGGGGAGGCCAGGTCCCCTCCTGCCTTCCGACTGCGTGACTTAGACTTCATTGTCTGCCTCTGAGTATTCCTTCTAACAGCCTGGGGAGAAGGTTATTTCTCCCTGAATTCAATTAATGAGCCTATTAAAAACTATTTATTTTCCCTGACAGTTGTTTACTGAGAGAAGGAGATGAATTGGTCAGGCGTCCTCTCCAGGCTGCCGAAGGGAGGTGGGGCATGCCTGGTGCTGGGGGCCCTGGTGCCAGGGGACCACGGGCTAGGGGTGCAGTCCTGCTGTCAGGAGGCCCCCCAGACGCACAGCCTGAGCTTGGGCGGCCGGCACTATTTCTGACCTTGGAATTTGGGGGAGGTGGGCCCTGGGATGCATGAAAACCACCCTGGTGTGGAGGCAGGGAGCTGGCTCCAGTGACTTCCGTCTCCACTTCCAAACCAGAGTGTCCCAGACACACCAGTTTGGAACCTGAGACCTGACCCCATTGGGCCATGTGTTTGTGGTAGGGTGTCCCAGTGATCCTTCTCTTTCCACAGCAGTTGAGTCCTATGATTTATCTGGGTACAAGACCACCTGGTGGAAAAAAAAACCCACAAAAAACATTTTCCAGTGTACTTTGCATGTCTGTGCTGTATGGTTCAATTCTGACTAGTAGGATAAATAACTGCTTATTTATCTGAAAATGCCTTCAAAGGGAGATGGCGCATGCTTCCTCCTACGACCGCCAGCTCGAATATGGAGGGGATGGTAGGCACTCAGGCAGCCATTTTATACCACGAGGCAAGAATCATGGATAAGAATGGGGAAATCAAAGAGATGGAAGGAGCCTGGGTCCTGATTATTGTGGGGTGGACACAATAGCCCTGAAAGGCCAACCTAGGCACTTACTTGATGTAAAGAGAGAAATTAAGCCTCTATTGTGAGTTTTTTGCACTTGCAGCCCCACTCGGTCCTAACAACAGTACTGTATGGGCCTTAGGAAATGGTGCTTTTCTTGTCTCCTTCAGGCCTCTGCTCACTTTTTAAAAGATTTCATTTATTTATACTTAGAGAGGGGGAGGGGGGAGAAAGAGAAGGAGGGAAACATCGATGTGCATGAGATACATCGATCAGTTGCCTCTCGTGTGCCCTCAGCTGGGGACCTGGCCCCCAACCCAGGCATGTGCCCTGACTGGGAATCGACTGGCCACCCTTTGGTTCTCAAGCCGGCACTCAGTCCACTGAGCCACACCAGCCAGGGCACTGCTCATTTTTGAGTGACGCTTCCTCTGACCTTCTTAAGATTTGCAAAATTTGCCTCTCTACCCAGCTACTCATCTGCCCTTTCCTGCTCTGCTTTTACTCAGAGCCCTTGTCGCCACCTCCATGTTGTATGCCTCTTACTCATCATCTGCCTCCTGCTCTGGCCGGGAGTTCCTGGAGAGGCGTTTTCACCCATGTTCTCTGCTGTGCCCACAGCAGCCCCTGCACAGGGCAGGGCTCAGTGCATACATTTTGCAAAGCTTGTTCACAGGGGAAGAAACGAGGCCCGAGGCCTTCCGCCTGGCTGGTGGCAGTGCCTACACTTGTGCCAAGCAGGCGGCTCCCAAGTTCCCCCTTTTCACCCTGCCCCCCACCAGTTGGCCAGTCCAGGCCGGCAGAGTCGGCCCCAGCGGCCGCTCCTGATCCTTTCTCTCGCCCCCATGTTCTCACCTTGGCCTCCTGAAATAGCCCCTCTAAAATAGCCGTGTCCCTGTGAGCCTTCCGGGGCCTCTGCCCGCCCACGGATATGACGCCTTGCTGACGGGCCAGTCTCTTTACTGCTGTGGGATTTTTAAAAATACAGTTGGTGTTAGGTGGTTTTTTTCACCCCACTTTTATGCCAGAAGAAGCCCAGTCACCCACAGTACTGCTTTCCCATCCCTGACACTTGTCATTTGGGTTTTGCTCTGTGTGTCCCTGTGGATACTCCACGGAGGCACAGCTGTGGAGGGGCGCCTGGTTTGCTGAGCCAAGAGCTCCTGCTGTAGGCAGGCTCATGCCAGCTCAGGCCCATGTTCCCGAGACTGGTTGGGAAGCCCTGAGTGTGTGTGAGTCCCGGCTCTGCCTCTGGCTGGCTATGAGACCCCAGGCAAGCACAGCCCGTCTCTGAGCCTCAGTGTACCTGTCTGTGAGCCGGGGACATCTCAGGACTGAGGCAAATGGCTGAAGTTCTCTGAGCCTCAGTACACAGCTGATATTCTGTAGAAGTTCTAGGCACTTTCTTATGTTTTATTCTTGTTATTTATTGATACTATTTAAATTAGTGGTTAAGAACTGGACCCCTGCCCTGGCTGGTGTGGCTCAGTGGACTGAGTGTTATCCTGCAAATCAAAGGGTCGCTGGTTCGATTCCCAGTCAGGGCACATGTCTGGGTTGTGGGCCAGGTCCCCAGTAGAGGGTGCATGAGAGGCAACCACACATGGATGTTTCCCTCTTTCTCTGTCCTTTCCACTCCCTAACAATAATATCTTTAAAAAAAAGAAGAACTGGACCCTGGGGCCAGGTGGCCTGGTTCCCATCTCAAGTTCCAGTTCTGTTCCTTTTTTGCTGTGATTTCACCTCCTGGCCTCAGGTCCCCATCTGTAAAATGGGGACACTGATGACCCCTGCCTGCTAGGGTCTGCAGGAGGATCCAGTGGGTTCCTAAGGGTGAACCCCTTAGAGCGGCACTGGGCTCAGAGTGAGGGTGAGATGGTGTTTGAAATGGCACATTTATTTGATAACTGTTTACCGGGTGTCTTCTGTGTTCTGGCTCTTCTGGGGATGGGGATGGGGATGGAGTTGGTGAGACGATGCTTCTCCAGTCCGAGTTGATCTGCTTATTCCACTTCCAGGTCCTGGATCAGCCGTAGGGCTCTCTCTCTCACCAGGGCAGGGATTAAACTGTCCGGAGAGACATGCCCAGCCCAGTCACCATGCAGAGGCCCCTGCTTCCTGTGTTTGCTCAGCAGGTGTTGGGCCGCGGGGTGGCTCAGACTGGAGCTGGAGGCTCAGGATAGGGGGCAGAGGACAGAGTCCAGGGATGGCTCGGAGACGGGGACAGGAAGGGCCCCCACTGGAGGAGGCGTGGACGCTTCCGACACTAGCAGGCCCAGTGGCTGGTTCAGCTGCAGCCACTGCCTCCCCCACACCTGTGCCTTCAGCTGTCCAGGGAGTTTCTTGGACACCTACTGTGTGCTGGGCTCTCTGCTGGGGAGGAAGTGCTTGCCTTTGTGGGGCTCATGTTCTGATCAGAGAGAGACAATAAGCAAAATAAAATGTGTCATGTTAGGTGGTGATAAGAGAAAGCAGGAAAGGAAGAAAGGGATTTGGGTGTGGGATGAGGACTGTCATTTTAAATGGGATGTAGGGGCAGCTTCATTGAGGAGGTGATGGTTTGAGTGAAGGCCAGATGGAGGTGAGGGAGGGAAGCAGGTGGATGTGGGGGAAGAACCTGCTGGGCAGAGGGTACAGCCTCTAAAAGGGCCCTGGGGTGGGACCGGGGCTGGCACGTTGGAGGAGCAGTGAGGGGGCCCGTGTGGCTGCAGGAGAATGAGCAAGCAGGGGAAGGGACAGGCTGTGCAGGGCCTAAGGGGCTGTGGGGAAGGACTTGGGCTTTCACCCCTGGGGAGGTGGGAGCCCTGGAGGGCTCTGGTCAGAGGAAGGATGGGTCCAGACTTGGATGCTCACAGGTGCCCTCTGGTGGCTGCTGGGGGAGCACAGCCGCTGGGGGGGTGGTAACTACCTGGTGGGAGGGTAGGGGGACCTGTCAGGGAGATGGGCAGAAGGGACTGCGCTGGTCCCTGTAGGTGATAATGAAACTGGACCAGGTGGAGACAGGAGAGGGGAGAAGTGGTCAGATTTGGGATAGAATTTGCAGGCAGAATTCTTGTGTACTTTTTGTGGGTTTCACCTTCATAGTAGCTGTGAGGGAGAGACTCTTACACCCATTTAACAGATGAGAACACTGAGGCCCAGAGAGGCTGAGTCACCTGACAGGTCAGCACCTGTCGCACAGCTCAATGCGGCATGGTGGTGGGGTAGCCAGCCGAGCTGACCCGCTGCTGGATCTGGCTAGGCTACAGCTTGCTCCCCGAGCACTGAACAGCTACTGCTGCTTCTTAATTTATAGATCAGCTACATGCATTTACTGGCTGCGTGGGGCTAGTTTTCTTGGTTCAGAGGTTGGTTGGGAGCCACACCCTGTCCCGTTTTAGGGAAATAAGTACATTGTAAGGCTGTCAGCTGCGTGGACCAGTGCAAAGCTGGCAGTTCTGTGAGCCTCAGTTCAAAGTCTGCCCTCACCTCTGGCTGAGCTGTGTGACTTGTGACCAGTGCCTGACCTCTATGAACTCTCATTTTCTGTGACATCTGTTTGTTCATCCGCTAATGTTTTTTCGAACGCCTGCTATGCCCCAGGCAGTTTTAGTCAGAGTGGTTGTTCCTGCCTAGATCACTGTAGCCTCCAGCGTCAGGTGACCACCCATGGCGCTTGGGCCGCCTGGGCGTCGGCTGGAGTCCCCGCCATCGTGGGTGCCTTCTGTGGAGACCTTCGGGGGGTGCCAGCAGCTTGGAGGGAAAGCCCTGGGCAGCCACCCCAGGGAGGTGCCAGGCTCCCGGTGCTGTGTGCACACCCCACACGGGCAAGTCTGGGGTGGAAAGCCGCTCAGAAGAGTTGGGCTTGGGACACAGGAGTTTGAGGAAAACTTGAACCTTATATTTTACTTACATTTTCCATTTTGTACCTAGTTCAGGAGAGAAAAGTGATAAAAATCTCTCTTCAAAGAGGTTTATAAAACTCTTTCAGTAGCTATCAAATGATAATTCTCTGTATAAAGAAGTCATGTCCAGTTTATTTGACAACTTTTTTTTTCTTTTGTCTGTGCATAAAATAACAATACACCTTAAACTCAATGAAGTATAGAAATTGCCAGACTGAGAACTAGGATGGAGGAAGGGAAGAAAACATGGGAGGGGAGGTCAGGAAAGGCTTCCTGGAGGAGGAGGCAGGTAATCTAAGATGTAGAGGCTGAGTAGGAGTTAACTGAGTAGTAGGGAGAGAAGGGTGTTCAGGCAGAGGGAACAGTGCTGGCAGACTTCCCTTCGTGTACAAAGTCACAGTGCGCCCTCAGGGTGAAGTGGTTGTTCAGCCTTGCATCTTGTGCTGCTCTGAGTCCCGGATCGGGATGATGCCACCCGCATGCGTGTTGCTCTCTGCTGCCTGTTTTGAAGGACCCGAGACCTGGAGGTTTGGGTCTGTCTGAAGCCCTTCAACAAGCTGACAGTTGAGTAGGTTCACACCCTCATTCCCCTGCACGGCTGGTGATGAGGCTTCAGCCTCAGACACACAGTGGGCCTGCAGCCGGAAAGGAAAGAAACCCAAATCAAACTTCAGTGTAAAAGCAGATGGGTCGGTTGGTTCTGTAACAGAGAAGGCTGGTGCTGGCATAGCTTCAGGCATTGCTTGATCCAGGGGTGCAAACAAGGAGCCTTTAACAGGTGAAGAAAAGCAGACCCAGATTGTTTAAAACACTTGCCCGAGTCCGCAGAACGGAGAGGATGTTAAGCCAGAGTTCAGACTCAGGGCGGCCGTGAACGTAAAGTCCGTGGCTGGGGAAGGTTGTCCCAGGCCAGGGAGTGACGACTCCATGCCATAGATGGGGAAACTGAGGTTCATAGATGGGAAATGATCTGCTGAAGGTCACCAGTAAGCAAGGAGCAGAGCCTGGAGCTGAACTCACACCAAACCTGTGTTCTTGGACCTCTCACCATACGGTTCTCTGTAAACACAGGTTAAATGAGGGTCGGTCCAACTGAGGTGGAGAAGGAAAACGGGTGTGCTGGGGGCTACACTGACCTTTGGCCAGGCTTTCCCTCCCCCACCTGAGAAGCGCCCCTTCTTGCCTCCTCCTGCCACTCACCCCAGATGGTTATGACATTCCCCTTGCTCTTGATGAACACATCACGGGTGACAGGTTGGGGAGGTCCCCGCTGGCCCTGGCTCTCAGCCAGCCGTGGGCCCCGGCCAGGCCTGCCCATCTCTGTCACAGGAGGAAACGAGACTGGCAGCCAATTGTTATCCTCCGAGCCAGCCGCCTTGCTCCCCGAGGCCCCGTTCCCCGTGTGTGTGAGTTGCTTGCTCAGGCCCTCTGCCTTCCCCCAGCAAGCACCCAGCTGACTGCCCACCAACTCCTGCCATCTCCACATGCAGCTGCGTGCCCTGCCTCTGCTCCCTTCGCCCTTGGACATCTCCATGGCATTTATTGGGCACCTACTGTGTTCCAGACATGGGGCTTGGCTGCTGGCAGGCTCTGCCACCACGTGTCCCACTCTGCCACATCTGAGCTGTGTGATCTTGAGCAAGTGTCCTGACCTCTCTGAGACGCTGATTTCCTCGTTTGTAAAGTGAGAGAATTAGGTGAGATGTTATGTGTAAAGCACTTGGAACAGTGCCTAGCACTTACTACATGGTCTTCAAATATCAGCTATTATTCTCGTTACTGCTGCTGTTATTTTAGCGTCAGTAAATGTAGCTCTGTCGTTCCCCTCTTCCCCTTCCCACGTGTCCTGCGCCCACATCAGCACTCGCTGGATTCCGCCTGATCACCTCCCAAGAGTGTTTGCATCTCCGCCCCGGTCACGGTGAGCCAGTGCAGGCCTGCCTGCTGCAGCAGCAGCTTTGTGGGACGGGCATGTTTCTCTTCCTTGTCTGCTCTCTGCCGCTCCCGCTAAGCCAGCTGCAGCCGTGGTGCCACGGCCCACCCATTCCCCCAGGGGACAGTTCGGCTCTAGGGTTTTCTGTTGAACCCTGAGATGAGCTGCTTCTGAGAGTGGAGAGAACAGTCACAGTGCCTTTTCTGGGCCCAGGACCCTGCTGGGGTCTGGATTCACCAGTGGGTATTCACTGAGCACCTCCTGTGTGCCGGGCCCTGTGCACAGAGCTTTGCCGAAGACAGAGGAAAAAGCCCTGTCCTCGTGGAGCATAGCGGGGAGAAGGGCAACACACAAATAAATAAACTAAACATTTATTAAGGGCCTAGTGCATGCCATGCCTTTAAGAAAAATGAAGCCAGGGAATGGGGCAGGTGATAAGGAGGGGCTGTTTTGCCTGCTTAATCAGGGCAGGCCTCTCGGAGGAGGTGGCATTTCAGTAAAGACTAGCAGGGGGTGAGGGAGTGAACCGTGTGGAGTTCTGGAGGAGAGGTATTCCTGACGGGGGGAACAGTCCACACGAGGGCTCTGAGGCTGGACCGTGCCTAGGTCGGTGGGAGGACAGCGAGGAAGTCCGTGTGGCCGGAGAAGAGTGAATGAGGGGAGAGAGGGAGGAGAGGGTGGCGCAGGTGGCACACAGCTTCGTGGGCTTCGGGGGAACTTGGGCTCTAGCTTCAGCGCGGTGGGGACCCTGGATGGCTGTGGGCAGAGAAGGGGTGGGACTCGGCCCGGTGCGCTCAGGTGTGTTTTTGCCACTGCGAGGACAGACTGTGGGGCCACAGGCAGGAGCAGGGGGACCAGGGTGGAGCCGACTGCACTCTAGTCCAGGAGGGAGATGGTGGAGGCTGAACCAGATGGAAGCAGAGGAGCGGGAATTAGTGGGTGGGTTCTGGAAGGATTTTTCACAAAAGCCAGTGGGATTGGTCAAGTGGTTGGGTGAGGGTGGGAGCGAAAGGAGCCAAGGATGAGTCCTGCATCTTTGGCCTGAGCACCTGCAAGGACGAGAGGGGCAGGCACGGGGACCTGTCTGTCACAGGACAGCCACCAGGGTTCCCAGAGGCAAAGGGGCTGGTTCTCCCTGGAGGCTTGGTGTGGGCTTCCTGGAGGCGGTGGATGTGACCTGGGGCCGTGTCCCTGTGCTGCACGCAAGCTGGTGCCCTCAGCAAGGCATGTTCTTCTCCCGACCTTGTGTTGCAAGCACTGAGAACACCCAGCCACACCTTTAGGGCAGGTTGGGGCTTTGCCAGCTTTACGCTCCACTGGGGCTCTTCTGGGGCAGAAATTTAGAGATTCATGGCGGCCACCATTTGGGGATGCAAAGGGGGCCTGGTTTGCAGACAAAGAGACTGAAGCCCAGAGAGGCCAAGGCCTGAGCCCAGGCCACACAGCCTGTGGCTGGGGTTAGACCCCACTCATGGGCCCGTGCTCCCTCTCCTGCCCTCCTGACTCCTCTCTCTTCTTTTCTGCGTGTCTCCCACACACGGGCTTACCAGCTTCAGTTCTTGGTGGTTTCCAGGCTTCCCTTGGCTCCAACTTCACGCCCACCTCCCCTCGCCGCACGCCTTGGGCCCTGGGCTGCTGCCAGGTGGGCTCAAGGGACTTGATGAGCACCCTCTGCCTTACACCCAGGGTTCCCTCTGCCCCTGCCCAGCCCCCAACCCCACCGCTGATGGACGAGGGATGGGAGGGAGCTAAATTATATACACACGAACATACAAAAATTAGTTTAGGATCTGGGCCAAGAACCACTTGCGCTTGGCCAGGCATTGTGGGTAATTCATCGCCGATTACCATAAAAGCCAGAGCCTGGCTGACAGGCTGCTGTGGAGCTTTTGTTTAAGATTCTGATGAATACGTAATTTCTCTCCAGGTCTGGAGCCTGAGGGTCCTGCTGCCCCCGCAGCGGCAGGACCCCGCCTACCTGCCTATTTCCCCGCTGCTGAGCGCTGCCCCCAGGGAGGATGGATGCACCAGCTCCCGCTTGAGGGACTGCTGTTCCGGCCTGCCTGGGGCCCCGGCTGGCCCCGGGTGCTGTGGTGGGACGACCTTGGGGAAGCCATTCCATGCCCACCGCCAGCCTTGTCATGCAGCCCCATCCCCAGCTCCCTCAGTCCTCATGTGCATTTATTAGGCTTCAAGTGTTTACCAGACCCAGCATGGATGCGGGGATGCTGTGGTGATTGAGGTGGATGGGGTCCCTACCCTCTGTTCTTTAAGAGACTGTGGTTGATGGATGAGTGGACGGGCTTTTATCTATATTTAAAGATTCCCAGGAGATACAGGTTAAAACAACAAGATAACCATTTTTTGCCCGTCCCCTTGGCATGGTGGCAACAGGTATCCGGGCTCTCCGGGTGCCACTGGCAGGAGAATAAAGACACGTTGCCACTTTGCACCATCTTTTATTTTTAATGTGTGCTTCTGGCCAGATCATGCTCACGTGTGGGGCACCATTGAGGATGTGCAGACGCACGCTCGGTGGAGAGCCTCCACTGCCCCGAAGATCCTCAGTTCTCCCCCACTCCTTCCCAGAAGCAGAGGTCAGTAGGTTTTTTCTGCAAAGGGCCAGGTAGTAAATATTTTTGGCTTTGCCAGCTGGAGGGTCCTGTTTTACTACTTATTCAACTCTGCTTTGGTAGCAAGAAGGCAGCCAGAGACAATAGGGGATGAATAGGCGTGGCCATGTGCCAATAAAGCTTTATTTACACAAACAGTTGTCGGGCCAGATTTGGCCTGTGGGTTGTAGCTTGCCATCCCAGTTCTACATCAGTCCAGTAGAATTTTCATGCATTGATAGAAATGTTCTCTGCCTGTACTTTCTAACAAAGTAGCCACTAACCAAATGCCCTCTTATGCATTCGAAATGTGGCTAGTGCAACTGAGAACTTCAATTTTAAATTGTATTCTACTTCATTCCATTTATTTTATTATTTTTTAAAGATTTTATTTATTTTTAGAGAGAGGGGAATGGAAGGAGAAAGAGAGGGAGAGAAGTACCAATGTGTGGCTGCCTCTCATGTGCCTCCTTGGGGGACCTGGCCTGCAACCCAGGCATGCGCCCCGACTGGGAATTGAACTGGCAACCCTTTGGTTTGCAGGCCCACTCTCAATCCACTGAACCACACCAGCCAGAGCTACTTCATTCCGTTTAAATGTAAACAGCCATGTGTGGCTGACAACTGCCGTTTTGGCCAGTGCAGTTACGTAGGGTTCTCCTGTGAACACTCAGAGGCAGGCAAAGTTCCGCCTTTGTTCGAGCGAATGGTGGAGTCCTTCACGCGCTGTTCTGTCCCTTGGTAAGTGTTTTTTTTTTCCCTCTGTTTAAAAATACAGGATCTTAAAAGTAATTTCATAACCGTACATCTAGCTTCCCGTTCCTTTTCACACCCGCGGTACTACTTTCATAACGCCAGGAGATACTGACTTGTGGGGCATTATCTGGCTCGTCGCATCACTATATTCTTAGCCGATCCACTATGGATAGGCTCTCGTGTTATTTCAAGTCTTGCTCTGACAACTTTCTACATGTGTCATTTCAGGGGAACGTGTCTGTCAGATGAATTTCTAGAGGTGCCGTCTGTAGCTCATGCGAAGCTACAAAGGGCATATGAAGACATCCTTCCGCCTCTCAGCACTGAGAGAGAGACAGATGCTTCCCCGAGGGCCCAGGAGGCATGGGTGCAGAGGTCTGCGCGCTGCAGGCACGCACCTTGGGGACCCCAGTGAGTGGCCCGGCCTTGTCACGGGAGGAGGCTGGGAGGCAGGTGAAAAGAGGGATCGCACACAGGAACGTGTGTACAGTGCCGTGTGGGAAAAATGCAAGTTAGGAAACGACACAAGCAGGATGATACCATTTCCGCTTAAAAGCCCACTCTGCGTTCGAGGGTCCCCTTTGGTCTGTGACTGCGCGGGAGAGCTCTGCGGAGCTCGGCACAGGCTGACGCCAGAGGTTGCTTCGAGGGGCAGAGGACGCTCCCTTCCACAGCATTCACGCCTGCCGTGTGCCAGCTGCTTGCTGTTCCAGGCCCGAGGAATTTGAAAGGACAAGTCCCCTGTCCTCTTGCAGCTCGTAGTTTAGTTGTGGAGGTGGAGAGTAAACACAGCACAGAAGAAAAACCACGTCCAATGTCAGGGTGGGGCATCGCTCTAGGAAAAAGAACTCAGAGATGGGGAAGGGGGAGAGCCAGAGGGGAAGGCGGAATTTTGAGTAGGGGGTGCTGGAGGCCTCCTGGCAGGGGTAACCCGCGAACAGAGATGGTGAGGGAGGCGGACAGGTGGGTTTCTGGGGGCAGGAGCCCTGGCGGAGGGATAGACGGTGCAGAGGTCTGCAGCCGAGACCTCTAGGACAGTTGCCGAGCCCGAGCCGCCATCCGTGCCCATGCCTCTGCCTCCTTATGGCTCCCAATGCCAGGGGCAGCTGCTAGAGGATAATTAATAATAATGATGATAAAACACTACTTTGGGAGCCCGTGGTCCATCCTTGTGCCTCCGGGTGGCTGCCAGCCCCTGACCATGTGATGACTGCGAGTCACAGATGGGCTCAGTGTGAGACGCTGTGAATTCTGGGACCTCGTCATCTCCAAGTGAGGCAGGAGGGTGAGGCCTGGGGAGGGGAAACGGAGGCTCAGATGAGTGGTTTTGGGAGGGGTTGAGAACGAGCTTGAGTTCGGGTCCTGTTCTGCCATTCATCAGTGGTGAGAAGTTGGGCCCAACCTCTGTGCCTCGGTTTCCCTAACTGAAAAGTGGGGGAAGTACTACCATTTATTAATACCACTTATTGAGGGTATTCAACAAGCTGCTTATGTATGCCTGGGCTTCAGAAAGAGTCAGGAATAATAGCCAGTGTGTTCCTTGAGCACCTACTGTGTGCCCGGCTCAGTTCTGCATGCTTTTCCCATACTAAGTACTAAATTAAAAGAGTGTTTTTAGTAAAATCTCGGGGGAGATGGCAGTGGGTCTAGATCCAAACCCCTGTCTAAACATGTCACCTTCTCCCTGGCCCTGAGCGCTTGGGGAGTGGAGAGGAGGTCACCTGCACCTGCATCTGCACAGCAGGTCTGTGCCCCACCCCCCGCCCCAGAAGCTAGCTCCCTAGTCCCTGTCTTGTCCCCTGTAGGATGTGACTGGGACTCAGCCCGAGGTTTCTGTTCTCACCTCTTCCATTTTGTCCAGTGCTCCTTAGGTCTCCTCTCCCAGTTTCTACTCTTTCTTCACATTTTAGATATTTCCTCTTGCTGGAAGCCTGCCGCATTCGCAGGCCAGAGGCATGCCCCATCACAGCTCTCATCTCTAACTGCCTGAGCCCCCGTGCCCCTCCCCCACAGACCGGTGAACTCCTCAAGACTGGGCTGGGGCTGCTTGGGTCGTCCCGTGCCCCTAGTGCTCACCTGGAGCCTGGTATACAGTGGGGGCTCTGTAAACGCAGGTGAGGCATGCAAGGAGAATATTTACAGGAGTGTGATGATTGTTCCTACCTTGAATGTATTCATTCCTTAAATGACCTGCCCCCCGCCCCTTACCCCTGTAATCCCATTTCTCAGCTACCAGGCACCTCCCTCTCCCTAGAACTTGGCCTTTGCATGTGCTGTGTCCTCTGCCCTGCACTCCCTCCTCACCTCGTCTTTGCGTGGCCGCCTTTGTCTGCCACCCTCCTTCCCTAGAAGAGAAGCCCTGGAAGGTTGTCTGCCTGGGTCCCTGCTGTGTCCCCAGAACTCAGGATAGTGCCCGGGGCAAGGTGGCTGCTGAGGTTTGTGTGGTGACCAAGACCAGGTCCCACCTCCCTCGGGAGGTCTGTCGGGGCTGCTCCAAGCCCTGTCTTGGGGACCTCGCTGGCCTGTGCCTCAATTTCCCAGATGTCAAAGGCCTTGAAACCACAGAAGTGAACTTCAGGCACTAAAGAAACCAATCTTCCTCTGTACAGGTAGGGAAACTGAGGCCCAGAGGGTGTCAAGGACTTTCTCAGGGCTACATAGCTCCCTGGGGATGGAGCTGGGTCGAGAACCTTGTCCACCTGCCCTCTGTGGGCCATGGTTTCTAAGATTGGGGGGCTGCCCCAGAATGAAGCTGTTTTGGGGTGACCTGTGGAGGGGGTGTCCCGTGCCACATAGGCTGCACAGGCTAGCAATGACCCCCTTTCCATTCACATGGAACAGGTCGAGGAGAGAGACTCAGGTGCAGGTGATCAGTAAGTCAACACCTGCCGATCTCTGCATAACCAAATCCCATCCGGGCTGCTGCCTCCAGCAATGGTATCCAGGGAAAATGGAAGAACTCTGTTCATATTTTCATTGTAACAATTTCTGGGGTGACTTTCAAGGCTAGGCAGTTAGAGCTGTGCATTATCGAGTTAGTTTCTAAAGGAAATTAGTTCAAGGCAGCGATTTTCAACCCTTTTCATCTCATGGCACACATAAACTAATTACTGAAATTCTGTGGCACACCAAAAAAGTGTTATATTTTTTGCCAATCTGACAAAAAATAGGTATAATTTTGATGGGCTTACCAAAAAATAATAATAGTAATTACTTACCCTCTTTGCTCCAAAGTGTCTTTTTCAAAAATCAGATGTCTGTACTTACACATGAGGATTTTTGCTACCAAGTGTTAACCAATCGGACACAGTCTTATTATGCAACATGACCAGTAAGACGCAACTGTATTATATGACCTATAATATACATTTACGGTTCAAGTCAGGGCATTCACGCCAAATGGCTTTTGTTGTGTTGGCTCGTGTCACTTTTTTATTTGACAATCTGAGGGAAAAGAGGTCAGTGCCCCTGACTGAATGGTCAGCTATTGCATGTTTTAAAAATCCTTGGGGCTCACTGGTTGAAAATCTCTGGTTTAAGGGAAAGGCATGAGCCAGTTGAGTGAAAGATTAATGAAGCGATTGGTATGTGGCAGAAGTCGCACAAGGAGGGGAGGGTGTGGGCAGCACCATGCACTCCCTGGGGACCTGGGAACCACAGAGCACCTTGCAGAGAGGGTGTGGCCAGAGCCAGGGAAGCAGTCACCTGGCGCAAGGTGGGGGATGGTGGTGGGCCTGGCAGGGGCCCTGGCCCCTCTGCCCCCTGCTCCTGGCTCTGTCAGCATGTTGGCGCTGGGCTGCAGCACGGAGTCTGGTGGTCACCAGGGCAGCTTTTTATGAATTTCTGCCCTTGGGGCTGGAGTCACCCCCAGAGAACACCTGGATGGCAAGTCGGGGAGACCAGCTGCAAATCCCAGTTTGTGGACTTGTGGCTGATGGTGGCACCTGCCGACCTGTGCTGTGTCCTGCAAATCTGCCCCTCCGGGCTTTGCAGATCTTTCATGTGTTCATTCACTTATCTAGAGAGCATTTATTGAGCACCTTCTGTGTCCCAGCAGTGACGGAAGCCGACGCAGTCCCACCCTCCTGGCTCTGTCCCCAGCAGAGCTGTCCACAGGACTGTCTGCGGTGATGGAAATGCGCTCCGTCTGTGCTGCTGCTGTGGCCGTGAGCCTCGTGTGCAGGGCGCTCAGCCATCGTGACTGAGGAACTGATTTTGGATTTTGTTTCATTTTATTCCACGAGTCATACGTGGCTGTTGGTCCCTATTGGACAAGACTGGGTTAGATGGTCAAGAAGAGGTAAATGCTGGGTGGGGCAGAAGTAGGTTTGCAGTTGTTTGTTTGAGAAAGAACACAAGAACACAAGAATAAACTGTGTTTCACGTACTCACAAGTGTAAACCTACTTTTTAAAAAGACTGTATTTATTTTTAAAGAGAGGAGAAGGGAGGGGGGAGAGAGGGAGAGAAACATCGGTGGGTGGCCTCTCGTGCGTGACCCGGCTGGGGACCGAACCCGCAGCTCCAACATGCACCCTGACCTGGAAGGGGCTGGCGACCTTTCACTTTGTGGTTTGGCACCCAACCACCTGAGTCACACCAGTCAGGACACTGTGAATCTACCTTTTGCTCCACCCTGTAATTTCAGATGAAAGTGCCAAAAAAAAAAAGAAAAAACAATTGAGGAATGCGCGATAAAGGATGATGGGGTGCTCTCTGAACTGAAGGGGTCAGTTAGGTGTCTGTGAGGTGATACTTGAGGGCAACCTGAATGGTGAGAAGAAGAGAGCCGTGAAAATGTGGAGGAAGGGTATTCCAGGCAGAGGGGATAGCTTGTGCAAAGGCCCAGAGGCAGGACAGTGGCTGGTGGTCGAAGGAGCAGGGAGGAGTCCTTGTGGCTGGAGTGGAGTGCACAAGGAGGAAACAGGGAGGAGGTGTGGGTGGGAGGGCGTGGGGGCAGATTGTTTAGGGCCTTGTGGGTTTCGGCTAGGGCTTTGGCTTTTATCCCTAAGGAGCTGGGAGACCTGGAGGGCTGTGGGCAGAGGAGGTACAGGACCCGAGACTCAGGTGCTCACAGGCACCCTTTGGCTACTGTGGGGAGGACAGACTGTGTGGAGTGAAGGCAAGAGCTGGGGGACCAGGGTAGAGGCGATTGGTCCAGGGGGGCAGTACTGGGATCTAGACAAGGTGAGAAGGCACGTGGAGAAAGATGGACAAATGCATGAGAAATTTAAGAACAACGCTTGAGAGTATTTGCAGACCAGCAACATGTGCAGGTGAGGGAAGAAGAGTTAGGGCTGGCCCCTAGGTTCTCGCCTGAGCCTCTAGAGGGATGGAGCTGCCATCATCTGAGAAGGGGAGAACCTGGGAAGAGCAGGTGCATCTGGATCCAGCTGTGCCTGAAGGCATCCTGGGTTTCTCTGGAAAGAGAGGAAGGTAGCTGGGCTTGGGGAAGCTGGAAGGTTAAAAAGGCAGGTGAGGAGCTGGGGCATGTCTGTAGCGGGCAGTGTGCCCACTGTGGGGTAGCTGGCTGGCACACGTGGTGCCAGAACCGTGACGTAAGTGTGGGTGAGTTGGGCTCCTGGCCGGTCGGCACACACTTACTTCCCTGGGTCGTAAATGCTGTGCTGGGTGGAAGGGAGGGGATCCGTGGAGCTGCCCAATCAGTTTCTCCCCTCACTCTGGATCCCAAGGGTGTCGAGTTTGGTGGCTGTCTGTAAGTGAAACTTAGAGAGATTTTGGCCCCAAATGTGAAGACAGTGGGACAGGTTGGGAGAGGGAGGGGGGTGGGGGTGTCCTATCCAGGTATGTGTGGTTTTGCCCAAGGGTACCACATGAGGGCAGGTATCAAAGGCTGCAGAACATCCCGACAGACACCTGTTGGTTGGAACTTGTGCAGGAAGTGACAGGCCGCAGGTTCATGTGTGGACGCTCCTCTCGGTGTGGCAGTTTGTAACGGCGAACAAGTGGGAGCTGGTTAAACTCTGTGGGCTGGGCACAGGCAGATGGTCTCATCATGGTGATCTCCGTTTCAGAAAGTACCAATTGCACACACAGAAGAAAGACTGGGAGAAAGCACTTAGCCTCAGGACCTTTGCACTTGCTGTTTCTCCTGCTTGAAACACTGTTCTCAGAGAGGTTTGTGTGTCTGATTTGCTGACTTCTCCAGGTCCTCTGAGAAGCACCCCAGGCCCCTCCCTCCAGGCTTCTAGGGCCTCACTGCATTTTCTTTTCTTTTTGGAATCCCTTAGCGCTGTCCAGCGTTACATGTTTGACAGTAATGGTTTCCCTATGAGTGTCTGTCTCCCTCTCTTGTCTCGAGGGCAGGAGAGCTGGCTCTGTCATGCCCACTGCTGTGTCCCCATTACCATGGCACATAGTAGGTACTCAAAACATGTTTGTAGAAAGAATGAGTGAAAGTGACCACATGTGAGAAATGCTCACATTTTCTCTCCAGGAACGGGGTGGATTATGGGCAGCTTTTATTTTCTTCTTTAGGCTGATTTTCTCTCATTTTCTGCTGCATGTGCTTATTTTATAATTAGAATAAAAGTTATTTTGAAAAAAACAATTACCCACAAATGTCCCAGCTGTAGAGGTTGATGTGATCTAGCCCCATGCTTCTCCCCAAGGGCAGCTGCTGCCTGCTGTGAGTAGAGGACATATCAGCTGAATGTTTGGGGGCTTCTGGGGTCAGTCCTCAAGGGCACTGGGTGGGCAGTCAGGGAGGGCTTCCCAGAGGTGGCAGCCCTTAACCTTCCAGTTGCTCAGGCCCAAAACCCTGTGGTCGTCCTTGCGCTTTAATTTATGTCCCACCACTGGTCCTTCGGAGAATTCCATTGGACCTGCCTTTAGAGTCTGTCCAGAATGTCCCTCTCACTGCTGGCCTGAGCATGTGCACTCCCCTCCCCTCTGGCTTCCCCTGCCCCCTGCTCCCCACAGTGCCCATCAGTGGCCAGAGGTGCCTGTGAGCACCCAAGTCAGGTCCTGCTCCTCTTCTGCCCCCTGCCCTCTGGGGCTCCTACCTCCCAAGGGATGAAAGTCCAAGTCCTGGCCACACAGGCCCCCTTCGTGTTTCTCCCGTTTCTCCCGTTCCTCCCGAAGGCCAAGCAGGGTCCTGCCCCAGGGCCAGGATTGCCCTTCCTCCGAACACCCGCTATAACTTCTTAAGTTCTCTTCTTAGGTCACATGTCACCACCTCACCCCTGGGCCTCCCATTGTAAGGCTGCATCCCACCCCACCCCCGGCTTCGTCCATCTTCATAGAACTTACTACTCACCGACCCTTGGTGTATTTTATCTTCCTGTTTCCCTTCTGCCGCCCCCACTGCAGGGAGCATCAGCTCTGCGAGGGCAGGGACCCTTGGCAGTCCTAGTCACTGCGTGCCTCAGCTAGTCCCCGTGCACAGAAGGTACTCAGAAATTTTTGTTTAAAAAAGGGTGGGTGAAGACACCCGCTTTGTGATGAAGGCATCGCATACTGTCGCCCCCAGGGGAGAATAAGTTTGGAGAAGGCTGTCTTGGGGGAGGAGGGGCCTGGCTGTTTCTGTGGAGGTCTGCTGAGAACCTCCTCCTGCTGGGTGCTGGGGACCCGGCACAGAGCGTATGCTCTGATCAAGATGGGGACTCTGCCCAGCCCTCAGAGGTCGCAGTCTGGGGGCAGAGGCAGGCCCGTGACCAGGAAGTTAACGTAGGGGGTGATTAGGGAGTTGGTGGGGGCGTCCCGGGGGGCTGTGCAGGCGGGAGCCCAGCTGCGGTGGACTATATGCAGGCCTCATTCCTGGCCCAGATCTCTCCCACCCCTCCCGTGGGGGTGGCTTTGTTCCCAGCCCACTGTGGTCACTGCCACTGCATGGAGGCAAGAGGTCATCTTCAGGCAGATGTGGGCGACAGGCCCTGAGAAGGCAGGGCCAGCTTTGGGGGGCGGGGGCTGGCAGGTCCCCAGCCAGCATCCCCTGGGTCCTAGACAACCCAGAGACAGGCACTTCCTCCCCAGGTCACAGAGCCTGGAATGTCCTGACATCTCTGGTTCCTCGAGCGCCATTGTGTACCTGGTTTTTATTACGGATGGGAAAACTGAGGCCTGGAGGTGCAGGTTCTTCCTTGAGGTCATACGGGGTGTGTTTGGATTCATTCCTGGGTGTGTATGAGCCCTGTGCCTGGGCCATCCCCCCACTAATGCAAGCAAAGCACCCACTGTGTTGATGGCATTTCCTGAGGACCCACTGTGTGCCATCCTTAAGCTAGGGAAGGTAACACTGCCTGATTTCAGATCTCGTTGACCCAGAGCACCTCCTGTGTGTTCCACATAGTGCTGGGGTTCCAGGTATTGTGCCTGGAAGCACCTACTATGTGCCTCCCATAGTTGGGGTGGTGGGGGAGTGGAGATATTGGAGTATCTCGTGTTTAGCAGCACCCACTGTGTGCTCTGTAGAGTCCACATCCAGACATTCACAGAAAACCCGCTGGGCTCCTGGTGCTTTGAGAACTCCAGTGCAGGCCTCCCCAATGCTGGGGGTGGGGGGTGGCATTATCCACTGTTTTGCAGAGGAGGGAACTGAGGCACAGGTCAGGAAGGGGCGGATCACCAGGCCTATGGTGCTAGGGAGAGGTGGGGGAATGGATCCTCTATGGCCCATAGCAGAGTGTGGATGGGCCACCATGGGAAGTGAGTTGTCCCTGAACCCTTATCAGGGCCTCCTCTGGGCTCCCACAGCTGCCTGTGTCCCCATCAAAGCCCCTGTCCTTTGCCCCTGGATACTTTAAATTTGTAGCAATTTCTCCATTTGTCCTTTTCCTGCTCCAGGCCTCCTACAGCATTGTGGGTAAGAGCTCATCCTCTGGACCCAAACCTTGGTTCCAGCCCCTGCTCTTCTGACCTTGGACAAGTAACCTGTCTATTCCACTGCTAACCCCTTTGGAGAATGGAGGTGATGTGGGTGTGGCTTCAGCAGGCACAACACTTTGTATACACTAGGAGCTCAATACATGTTAGCTATGGGATTCATTCAAGTGGCATTTTCACCAGGGAGAGGAGCAGATGGGGGAGCCAGTTCCCTGCGGTGGCCCTTGGCTCTCCATCCAGGTCTCCGCCCCTCCCTGAACACCTCCCAAGCTCCCAGAACCCAAGAGGCCTCCAGTTCCCTGCCTCAACCCTGCAGTTTTCAAACTCTCACCGGGGCTGAAGCGCTGCCCGGATTGGCTGCCTGGGTGGGGCCGCCCCTCTCTCTCTCCCCGCCGCCTTTCCACCCACCCCTATGGATCGGGTGTCTCTGGCCTGGCATGGTGGCCCCATCTGTTTCCAATCTGGGCCTGCGCTCTCCGCCCCCTCCTTAGGGTTGTGCCTAGGGTGGGGGCCTCTGCCACCGTGTCCCCCATTCATTTCCCCAGACCCCAATCAGATCCCAGCAGGAGGGCAGCCTCTTTGTGCCTGCGCCCCTCCCCCGCCGTGTGTGTGTGTGTGTGTGTGTGTGTGTGTGTGTGTGTGTGTGTGTGTGTCTAGGGGGCGCGGCCTCTGCCATCCTACTCCGGCTGGGAGGGACTCCTTCTGCCCCCTATCCGACCTCCAGTATTTGGGTGTGTTTCGGGAGCCCTCTGCTGCGGAGTCTGGCATCCAGCCCTTCATCCGTTGCCATAGTCACGATCAGCACCTGGAAAGGGAGGGGGAGAAGGACAGGGGTTCCCTCTGTCATCAGGTTTCCGAAGGGGCGGGCCTCATGGCGCTCCCTCATGCTTGTGCTTGTGCGAGGGCACCGTACCCCCCTTTAATTCTTTCCCCACACAGGAACCCCATGGAGGCTTCCAGAGCCCCCAGATGGGGCTCCCCCGCTGGTCCCCCGCCCCACTTCCGTCCGGAGCCCCGCCCCCAGGTCGCCCCGCCCCCGGCCTCGCCCCCAGGCCGAGCTCTTTGGGCCGGGGCCTCTCCCAAGTCCTCCCTGCGCGCCGCTGTAGCGCTCGGGGTGGACGAGGGACCGAGGGACCAGCTGCAGCGGGCCCGGCCCCAGTTTCTGAGCCGCTGGGTGAGTGCACCTGGGATCTTCTTCCATATCTAGGGCCAGTCTGTGCTGGGCTTTGTTTCCCTCCTTGTCCCTGCTCTAGGCTCCGGTGAAGGGGTACTCTCGCGGGCCCCCACTCGCCCCCTCCCCGCATGGGTCTGGCCCAGCCAAGCAAGCTCCAAGGCCAGCTCTAGCCCCAACTCTGCCTGGCGCTTCCCCGTTCAAGCCTGTAGCTCTCACTTTGGAAAACTATTGACCGTTATGCTCTGTAGGGTCCCCTCCCCCGCCTGGCCCCCAGCCTTTTCTCCTCCCCCACCTCCTGGGGGCGGAGCTAGGCTGGGGCAGCCTTAGCTGCCAGCCCCAGGGCGCTTTGCTGAGAGGGGTGGGGGGCTTCTGAGCCTTCGGGATCTGGTCCGTGGAGGAGGCGGCAGAACCATGGCGGTGGGATGGGGGATAGGTAGCTGAGATCTCTCCTCTTAGCCACCCCCTAAAACCTAGGGAAAGTTTCCCACTCTCCGTTTGTCCCGTGCCCTGCTGGCCTGTGGACCCCAGGTTGACGCTGTGTCTGATTGAGGGTTTAATAACTGGAGAGTGAGGCCAAGCATATCAGCGCCCACCTACTCACCTGCCTCCTGTCCCCAAGCTCCATGCCTTCGGTACATCAGGTTATTGCCCACCAAGCCCATGCCTCGGCCCCCCCTATTATTGCCTGAGAGTCATGCTTCCCAAGATTCCTTCTTAGATCTGGGCCACTGTGGAGTAACTTCCTGCAACTCCCCGGTAAGGGGCCCAGCCCCCCAAGTCCTGCCTGCCCTTCCTGGAGTTTCACTTCTACCTGTTGAGGCTCAAGCTGACTGCCAGAGCAGATGTAAGTTGCAGCTGGCAGTGTGCTGGTGTTGGTCTCCCCTGCCTGCAGTGTCCCCTTCTGGCTTCAGTTTCCGCTTCTGCAATGGACATGATCCTAGGAATGATGTGGGTTAAAGTGCCAAGCTGTGCCAGGGGCCTTGCCATGTTCCCATGGTGGGGAGAAGGCCCCTAGCCTAGAGGTTGACAGGCCCTTAATGGGAGCAGAGCTGTGATAGGAGACACGGTGCTGGAGGAGCTCACAGGGGCTCCTGATTCAGCCTGGGACATCCAGGGGGGCTACCTGGAGGAGGTAACAGCTCAGCTGAAACCCAATGATAAGTGTGATGGCTGAGGTTTGGTGGGGAAGGAGAAAGGATGTGCCGGGGAAAGGAACAACATGTGCAAATACCCCTGTGTGAGCCAGCGGGCAGTGAGTAGTGCAGGAGGGTTCCAGCAGGGCACTGGGGTTGCGACGTGGTGGGGTCAGCATTCTGGAGGCTGTTGGGATTCAGGATTTTAATGGAGGTAGGTGAGAGTCACAGGAGATTTTAGAGCAGAGGAGGGACAGAATCAGTCACAGCCACTCCCAGCCCCAGGAGTGTTGGTCAGAGCTGAGCTAAGGAGCTGTCCTGGGGTGGGGGGATATGTGGCCTCAGCTTGAAGGATGAGTCGAGACAGGTGGGCCAGCTGGAGAAGGGTCTACCTGTTAGGGGGACCCCTGTTGAGAAAGGTCCAGGGTCCCCAGGCAGACCAGTGCATTCTGGGAACGGCAGTAAACTTTGGAAAGAGGCTGCAGGGTGAGCCTACAGTCAGATCCTGAAGGTCCAGAATGCTGAGCAGAGCACCCTGGAGAGTGAGATCTTGGTACCTCGAACTCCCCCATGAAGCCAATGTGGGGGACACGCTGGCAGAAGCGAGTCTGGCGGCCTGGGCACTTGGGGAGTTGGACCCTGGGCTCCAAGGAGAACCAGTCTCCAACCTCGAATCCCAGCCCAGTGCCCTCCATTCTATGTGACCCTTGGCAAGCAGCACCCCTCTCTGAGCTTCTGGCAAACATAAAGAAGCTCAAGGAGCATTTAAGAGGGTGTGGCATGCTGGGACACCCTGCTGAGATTACTGATTTCTCCCTCTGGGGCTGGGCCTGGCTCCCTGTCTGCCCTGCCCGTCCACTCCTGGTTTTGGGGACAGCACCTAATACAAATCGATATTCAATTAAAGGGAGAGCCCTCGCCCCAGTCCCAGCCTGTTCCAGGAAGGTGGCAGGGCTGGCCCACACTGAGTCTGTTTCCCTGTGAGGGTATACTGAGGCCCTAAGAGGGAAAAGGGTTTGACTGGAGCCTGTCGAGCCCACTAGTGACTCAGAGCTAGAGCGTGGGCCCTGCTGGGTGCTTTGGGGACACAGTGACCCAGCGAGGCTGAGGGCCCAGCCCCTACCCTTGAGAGGCTCCAAAGTCCTATGAAAGGGGCTCTGCATGGCGGGAAAGGCTGCTGGCCCAGAAGCGAGGTGGTGGGGAGGGGTGAATGTGGGGGTGAGGGCAGAGAGGTGGTCCATCCAGTTGTCTGAAGCTCCGCCGCCAACACCACCACCTTCCCTGCCCGTGGCCTAAGGCCAGTGGAGGTCTCCTAAAGATCAGAATTGCACAAATTAGCCCCCAGACCCCTTAGGACAGGATGATCCTTAGGCAGTCAGGGGGTGGCCTCAGGGCATCCTCTGGCCCCCACAGACCCCGCCTCATGCGGGTGACACAGCCTGTTTGCTGTGCAGTTCTGGGTCATAATCATGCCTTTATATTCCCTGCTCTGCGTGGGTACACAAAGCCAGCTCTGGGGCCACGTGACCCACGCCCCAGTGTCCTGTTGGAATGAGTGCCCACTCGTACCCCGTTGGCACAGTCTAGGAGCCCCCAGTGGTTGCCCAGCAAAGCTGTATCAAGCCCTGAGAAGGTCATCCACTTTCCTGAGATCACATTGTGGCCAAGGAACGACTCAGTCATGTGATTAAATGTGGGCTCTGGACCCAGGGTTCAGAGGAGCCAGGACCCAGCAGGGGGCCTCGGGCAAGTCCCCGGGGGCTCCTCTGCAAGCCTCGGTTTCCTCCTCCCAGCTGGCTGCTGGGAGCAGATGGTGAGCAGCCCAGCACCTGGCACAGAGGAAACTCAGCTCTGGGCGGGACCCTCCCTGACCCCTGGGTTCCAGGTCCCACGGCTGCTCCTTTCCTTCCTTCCCGCCCTCGGTCCAGCCTCATTTGTAGCCCATTATTTCCTGCAACTCCCATGGGTGGCTGTTCCCTTCTTAACAGCCACAAGGTCCCCCAGGAACTCGGGGAGCCCAGCACCATGCAGCCCCAATGCACCTGCCTCAGTTTCCCTTTCTCAACAGCACAGGGCTGGTGTCCCAGACTGCTTTCCTGAAAGAGGAGCAGGGAGGAGGCTTGGCCAGATGCCAACCTGGCCATGTCCCTCCCCACCCAGAGCTGCCAAGGGCCCCTTGCTGTCCTGTGTCTCTGCCCTGATCTTTTCCCCTCTCCCTCCCAGGACCTCTAGGTGCTGCTTCTTGCTGTTTCCTTGTGTGGGTGACATCTCCCCATTCCCATTCATGCTTAATGTTCAGCCAAGTAATGTTAACATTAAGTCTGGAGGCAGAGAGATCCAGGCAGAGGGAACGGCCCATTCAAAGGTCCTGCAGCAGGACTGTGCCTGATTGGTTGGAGCAATAGTGGGGAGGCCTATGTGGCTGGAGCGGGTGAGCGAGGGGGCGAGGTTGTGCAAGAATTCATGGGCTGAAGGAGGGCCTGGGCTTTTACCCCAAGGGCTGTAGGGAGCCCAGGAGGTCTGTGGACAGAGGAGTGTTGGGACCTGACTCAGGTGCTCACAGGCGCCCTCTGGCTTTGGGGTTAGGACAGACTGGGGAGCGAGGGCAGGAGTACATCAGCCCCAGGAGGTGATGGTGGCGCTGGGCCAGGTAGTCGCAGAAGAGGAAAAAGGAACAAGTGGGCAGATCTGGGACAAATTTTGAAGACAGAGCTGACAGGGCTTTTTAATATTCTCCTCTGGTCCCTTACAAAAGACCCCGCACTTGGGGTCCTTTAGAAAGCGGTTGTTGACAGGAGGGTCCTGGGCTTTTCGGGGACTTACCGCAGTCATAGCAAGTTCTTCCAGGGTGCGTGGGGCCTAAGAGGCACTGGTGCTTTTTAGCTTCTGTGTGGTGACTGGCCCTCTCCTCTCCGAGCCTGTCCCATGCCTCCCAGCCTCATTTCAGCTTTGTCATCCAGGCCTTGGAAAAGCCCCCAGTGCTGTGTTCTCTCCCTCCCCACCCCCCACCCCTGACCCCAGCAGGAGTTCATGGCCTGGCTCTGCCTGCGCCTGGTTCAGCCCCATCCTGCCCAGACATCAGGAAGGCATGGGCCCGGAGAGGCCGGGGCGCGGGAGCCAGAGGGTAATTTGGAGCTGCCTTATTTAGAAGGCACTGCCCTGGCTCCCATGGGGCGTAGAGAGTGGGGGGAGCAGCTGTGGCCGGGGCCCTCCCATACACCAGGCCTGTGCAGGTGGCCCCTGCTCATGCCAGCTGGTGCACTAGGTGAGGAGACTGAGGCTGGAACAGGGATGTCACTCCCCTGGGAGTCCATGGTAGGCTGGGTGGCCCTGGGTTTGAGCTGCTCTGTGCTGCAGGCTTGCTCTGCTGCCTCAGTTTCCCCGGAGGCTCTCTGAGGGCTCACCCAGCTATCCCAAGTGGTCTGAGCCAGAGTCCCCCTTCTCAGATGTGGCCAGGCCGATGTGCGTCTGTGGGCGGGGCCAGCTGCTATGGTCACCCTGGCCGCAGCTGGGCCTCCACCTTCCTCATTGACCACTTTCCCTCTTAAAGGGCCCACGGCTGGGGTGCAGGGCGAAGGGCTGTGCTTGAGGTTCCAGTTTCCCCGTCCAGTCCCCGGTCCCCAGCCGGTCGCGTCTGCCTGCACATCTGCAGTCTGGGCACACACCTGTCCGTCTGCCTCTGTGCAGGTGCGGGGGTCTGGCTTTGCGTGTCTGGGTCTGTTGCGGGTTTGCTGGAAGTGTGGCTTGCTGCCCGCGAGGCCTGTCTCTGGCCTGCATGCGTGTGGCGGAGTCTGGGGCCTGCGAGTTAGGTGTGCATGCCTGCGCACCGCAGAACTCTGGTCTGGCTCCACGCTTACGTTCGCCTGCAGCTCGGCCGTGTGGCAGGACTGTGCGCCTGGCCGTGGCCCTGTGCCTGTCTCTCCTTTGTCTGGCTCTGTGTGTGTGTCTGAGGTCTGGTTTTGTGCCTGCCTGCGCTTGCAGTCTCACTGTGTGCGCACGTCTATTGGCTTTTTCTGGTGCCCCACCTGTCTGTGGTCTGACTGTGCGGGCATCTTTCTCTGGGTCTGGTCTGACTGCGTGTCAGTTACTGTGCAGGTTGAGCCCCCCTCCCCCAGCCCCCCAGCCCAGCTTGCTGCCCTCCACCCTGGGCCATGACCTGGCCACCACCCAGTCTTCCCCTGGGGCTGCTCCATGGCTGGGCGAGGTGACCACAGCTGGGTATTTTGGGAGCCAGATGACAGGGGCTGCCCTGTCATTATGTGGCACCCGCTCCTGTGGCTGTGGTTCAGACCCACCCAGGGCATGCCCTGGGGTGGGTGTCGGGCCGACCTGGCCGGAGGGCCTTATCCTCGGGTCTCTCCCTGCCCCTCCCTGGCCCTCCGCCCTGACGCTGGCCAAAGCGGAGCCTGGGGAGGGGGCCAGCCCCGGGTTCTGCCATGGAACAAGGGACCCTTCCGCCTTTGGAAGAGTTTAGATTCCTGTGGGAGAAACAGACGCTGAGTGACGATCGTTCCGTTTACTTTACGACTGGGGTGTGTGTCATGGAGGGTGATCTTTGCCATTTCTCAGGCTGTGGGGTGCAGAACGAGGTACGAGGGCTGACCTTCGAGTGGCAAGGGCATTCTGGAGAAAGTGACAGCTGAGTGGAGGCTTGTCGTGTGGTGGGTAGGAGGGGGACTTCACTCTGGCAGAGGGCACGGTAGGGGCAAAGGCTCGCAGGGGGGACGGAGCTCAGGCTGTGGCTGTCAGCAGGAGTGGCTTCCTCAGGGGGTGACGGGAGCCACAGCAGGTGTTAGAGCAGGGCAGGGACCAGCAGGTTGTGCTGGAAGATCTGACTGTCGGCCGTGTTAGCTGGGACCGTGTTTTTCTGGAGTTCCAGGCTGTGAGGGGGAGAAATTGGGTTTTCAGAGCAAATTCTAGAGCTGGCGTTCAATCCTGGTTTGGGGCTTGGCTGGAGTCAGGGGCTTTGTCCAGGTTTGGGGGCTCAGCTGGGTGTTGGGGCTGTCTCAGTTTGGGCTGCCATAACAGCACCAGAGCTGGGGGCAGGGTGCTTATAAACAACAGACACTTATTTCGCATGGTTCTGGGGGCTGGAAGTCCAAGACCAAGGTGTTAGCAAATCTGGTGTCTGGTGAGAGTGCGCCTCCTGGTTCGTAGGCGTCTTACCGCTCTGTCCTCACCTCACAGATGGAGCAAGGGGGTGCTCTGGGGCCTCTGTTACCAGGGCACTAACCCACCCTCACGACCCAATCGCTTCCCGAAGGCCCCACCTCCTAATACCGTCCACTGGGGGTCAGGATTGCAACATGCGTTTGGGGGAGTGACACACACATTCAGTCCGTGGCAGAGGCTCAGCACTTCCTTTCCACCCCTCATCACCCTGTGACCCTCCCCTGTTGCCCTATGACCCATCTTGCCCATCCCCTGACTCTTCCCCTCCCCGTGATCCTCCTGCTGCCTCCCCCACGAAGGCCCTGCAGGTGCCCCGTTCCAGTCTCATGGCCCCTCTGTTGTCTCTGCAGACGCCGCCTCGTCTGACGCTCGGCTCAGGGCCTCTCTGTGAGGGACTGGGGCCAGCCCCCCTCCAGGGCGGAGGTCGGAGGTTGCAGGTCACTGCCAAACATGGCGCCTGCCTGGGGCCCCAGCGTGACGTCTGTGATTGGCCCCGTGGGCCTCCTTGTGGTCTTGCTGGTTGGAGGCTGCGCAGCAGAAGGTAAGGGCCGGGCGCGGGGTGTGCGCATGTCTGAGTGCACGTGCGCGTGTGTGTGAGAGTGTGAGTGAGAGAACACATGACCTCTCCAGGGCTCCTGGTTTTGCCAAGTGGAATCTCTGTGCTCCATGAATGTTACTGAGTAAAATGCCTACTATGCGCTGAGCCTGAGACATTCAGAGATAAATAATCATGATGGAATTAATAAAGCAGTGACAGTGATGATGATGACGTCTGCTTCCCAGCATCAGCTCTGCACCAAACCCAATGCCGACTGCAGACTTTACCTGCTTCATCTTCCTCCAGCCTCCCAAAACCCAGCATGCCAGTTCTGTTTACCTTCCGCATTTTCCATTGAGGGAAACTGAGGCTCAGAATAGGCAGTGACTTAACTTGAAGTCCCTCACTCCTGAGTGAACCGCAGTGTTCAACTTCCTTTGCAGGTAGAAAACCAGCACCCAGGTGGCAGACACACAGGCATTAAACCTTCCAGGCAGAGCCAGGGGAGGCTTCTTAGGAAAGAGAGAGCATTAGAGGTGGGCCTTCGTGGGTATGTAGGAGTTTGCTGATGAGGACATTCCTGGTGAAGGTGTTAGCACATGGAGTTTGGAGATGGGCAGGGCTGCATTTCTGACAGTAACATAGAGAGGATGAGCATCAGTTGTGGGCCCGACACCAAGACCCAGCTCACCGTGAGGGGTCTAGAGGAGGCATCACTCAGCCCCATGGGGACACAGGGTCAGGCCAGAAGGGAGAGAAACTGGGGTCTCTGAGCAGGCCAGTTTTGCTGCATACCTGCTGTGTGGCCTTGGGTGAGTGACTCGGCCGCCGTTTTCGCCTGGACTGACTAAAGGAGGCTCATGACGTTATCCTCTCCCAGCATCCTTGTGCCACAGACACGTGGTAAGACCCTGCTTGCTGCCTGGCACAGGGTGGGCGCACAACCCCGTGTTGCCACATGTGTAGCAGCTGTTGCTGGTCTGTGAGAACCCCCGAGACACACACCTGCCTCGGCCGTTGGCACGTTTCCTCTGACACATTCCGGCCAGCTGCCACAGTCTGAAGAGATGAATGCTTTTATCGTCCTCCCCATTGTACTGACGGGGAAACCGAGGCACGTCCAGGTTACAGCACAGCCAGGAAGGGGCCACGCTCAGGTTTGAGCCGGGGCCGCCTGGCCCCAAGCCCCAGTTCCTGACCGTGGTGTGAAATGACCTCAGGCGCAAGGCCAGGAGCAGCTGGGCTGCACCCTGTCCAGGTGTCGCCCTGGACTCCCGTCCCTGAGGTGGGAGTGGCGGACTAAAGGTACTAAGAGATTTTAGTTGTTGTTTTTTTAATGATATGCAGCTGGGTTTTTTGTTTTTGTTGTTGTTTTAAGATTTTATTTATTTTTTAGAGAGGAGGAGGGAAGGAGAAAGAGAGGGAAAGAAACATCAATGTGTGACTGACTCTTGTGGGCCCTGTACTGGGGACCTGGCCTGCAACCCAGGCACGTGCCCTGACTGGGAATCGAACCCATAGCCTTTTGGTTCATAGGTCGGTGCCCAATCCACTGAGCCACACCAACCAGGGCAGAATTTTTCATTTTTACTTCATTATTTGACACAGGGTTTCTCCCCATGGGCACTGCTGGCATTGAGGTCTGGTCATTCTCCGTGGGGGAGGCCGTCCTGGGCACTGTGGGGTGCTGAGCTGCATCCCTGGCCCCACCCCCAGTGCCAGGAACAGCCCCACAGTGATAACCACAGACATCCCCAGACAAAAATGTCTCAGCCCCAGTTGAATAAATGATGTATTTGCTGCTCGACATCTTGCTCTACTCGTAACTTCCAGCCTTGGCCATGGCGGAGCTGAGATCGTCCCTGTTTTCAGGTGGGGAAACTGAGGCCCCAAAGTGGCCATTGTGATGAGGGACGGAGGTCACAGACTTCTAGTCCTGGCTCAATCATGTGATGTGGAGGGACTGTGTTCTCATTCATGTGAGCACCTACTGTGTGCCGGGCACTGGTGTAGACCCAAGGGCAAAACAAACATCTTGCTCCTTACGGAGCTAAGTGTCTTACCACTGAGACACTGAGGGTGTTGGGCGGGGTCGTGCCTGAGAGTAAGACCAGCCGAACGGGAGGGAGGCGGGGGTCGGGGGGGAGAGGCCACAGCGAGCAGCGGCATCTGAGCAGACCTGAAGGAGCCGAGGCGTGCACTCAGTGCTGTCCGAGGGAAGGGTCCCAAGCAGAGGGACCAAGCCTGGTTTGCTGCAGGCGCCGAGAGAGGACGTGAGGCCAGGGGAGGGGGCGGAGCAGGTTGTACAGAGCTGTGCAGGCTTGGGCGAGACTCGGGTTTTTGCTCCTAGGCAGGTGGCAGCCCTGGAGGGCTATGGGTAGAGGGGCTGTCCCTTACTCAGGTGCTCATGGCACCCTCTGGCGGCTCCTCTGGGGAGGACAGACCATTGTGGGTGACGATGGGGTGTGGCCCAGGATGTCGGCGCTGGCTTGTAGTGGGAGCTGGCCCAGTGGGTGTTCCCTCTGTGGGCCCTTGGTTGCTGTGACCACACTGCTGTGTGTCTCAGTAGCAGTCTGGAGTCAAACCCAGGTCTCCGTCTTCAGGGCTGGGGCTTCTCGGCCCCAGTAGGTGGGTCTGTTTAGCTGGAGCCCTGTCATCTGGGGCCCAACAGGGAGCTGTGGGCACCATGAGTGGCACTGCTGGCTTCAGAGAGTGGTCCAGTCCTTCGGGAGCCATTTCAGGTGGGGCTACGAGGCTGTGAAGGGCCTGGGGGAGCCGCCGAAGTGTTCGCCAGCCAGTGCCAAGAGGAGTGATTTCCGCTGTGGAAATGGGTCCTGGTCCTGGGGGGCCAGCCCAGGCAGAGCGGGAGGGGATGGCCGGTGGGTCTCAGGTCTGGCGCCAGACTCTGCTGTACAGAATCTGAAATGGAGAAACTGCAACCAGGCCTTCCCCAGCCTCTGAGCTGTTGGCATCACCACTCCTAAGAAGTGGGGGCCCCTTCAGCACTCTCAGTCTGGGGGCCCACAGCCCTTTTTACCCAGCGTGCTGTTTGCAGGGCTTGAGAGCCGGGCAGGATCCGGTTGGAGTCCTAGTTCTTTGCCACGCACGAGCTGGATGACCCCAGGCGGGTCACTCACCCCTTCTGAGCCTCGGTTTGCCCATCTGTGGCATGGGCGTGAGGGCAGCACTGAGCCCCACTGGGCGCAGCACAAAGGCAGTGCTTGCTGGCACAAACTGCAGCCATACCCAGTGCGTGTTTCTGGTGTCCAGGGCTCCTTTGCCAGGAAGAAGAGGGGAGAGAACGAGAGAATCCGAGCATCCACAAGGAATTTTCTAGTGGGGTGGGGGTGGTGGGTAGAGCTCTCCTGGGCTGGCTGGGATCCTGGAGCCCTCTGGAGAGAGGCCGAGAGCGGGGTGCCCGGGAGCGAATGGACCGCTTCACTGGGCCTGGTGTGAATGGGTGTCCAAGTCAAGAGCCCCATTTCCCAAGGGTCTGGACACAGAGAGGAGGTATGATGGGGTCCCAGGGAGTGGGGCTGCCTGCACACTCCCTGCTACGTGGCACATAGGCATTTCAGTCCATCGGGGTCAGGGCGCTGGTGGGGGACATCCAGGCAGTGGTGGGGACAGAGGGGCTCCTGACCCGGCCTGTCGTAACCTGAGGAGCCTCCTAGGGTAGATGCTGGCCCGGCCGAGGTTGGAGCTGCCAGATGGAGGAGGAGGAAGGGGCTCCAGGGGGAGGCACAGCAGGGCTCCTGGTGAGTCTCCTCCCCGGACTGGCGGGCGCAGAGGTGTGTTTACAGCCCTGATACACAGCTGTGTCTCCTGCGGCTGCTCTGCCCTTCCGTCCAGCGGCTCTCAGGGAGTATCGTCCCAGAAGTAAGATTCTTGACCTGACCACAGTGACGTTCCCCATGACCTTGGGCTCCAGTCGCCATTCCTGAGGCTCGGAGTAGGAGTGGCGGACAGTCAGAGCCAGGGAGGCAGACCCAGCCCTGGCTCGGTGTGGAGCAAAACATCTAAACAGGCTGAAGGCCCGGAGGTGGTTAAGAGCACTGATGTAGTCTCGGTGACAGAGAGACCCAGGTTCAAATGTGGGTGCTGTCATTTCTCAGCTCTGTGACCTTGTGCAAGGTGGTTAACTTTCCTGAATCTGTACAGTCCCATCCGTACAATGGGATCAGCAGTCACTGCCTCAGAGGGATACACAGGAATTGGCTGAGGTCACACAGGCCGCACGCAGTGGGTCTACTGATTTTTAAGAGAGATAGCCAGTGGGGACACACGGTCACATCAGTGGGAGCAGAGCCTCGGGGGAGGGAGGCGAGGCTGGTCAGATGACTGAGATGGATACCCTCTTTTGTTCAAAGCCCAGCCTGAGCCATGGGTGGGATCAGCTGCGGCCTGTGGGCACCCAGACTTGGGACCTGAGGTTCCTTTGGTGCTTCTGGGCAGCCAGAAGTTTCCAGCTGAACCCTCGTGACCCTTTGCTGATTTGTGGGGCTCAGACCCAGTGTTGCTACAGTTTGAATTGTTCAGCCCCTTTTCTGTCTCTCCTCAGACCCCAAATTTTACTTAGTACTTTCTCTAATTAGCTCACCTTTTTATTCCGTCCTTTAAAAAGATATTTTAGCCCCAGCTGGCATAGCTCAGTAGATTGAGCACGGGCCTAGGAACCAAAGGGTTGCCGGTTTGATTCCCAGTCAGGGCAACACACCTGGGTTGCAGGCCAGGTCCCCAGTAGGGGGCGTGTGAGAGGCAACCACACGTGGGTGTTTCTGTCTTTCTCTTTCCCTTCCCCTCTGTCTATAAAAATAAATAGAATTTATCTTTAAATAGTTCTAGATCTAAAAAAAGTAACAAGATATGAAGCCTCCTTCCACCTGTGTTCAGCCACATGGTTTCTGTCCCTGAGGCAGCCACTGCTTCTTTACTTTGATTGATCGATTGATTTTGAGAGAGACATCAGTTTGTTGGTCCACGTATTGATGCATTCACTGGTTGATTCTCGAATGTGCCCTGGCCGGGGGGTGAGCCCACAACCTTGGCCTGTCGGAACGATGCTCTGACAACTGAGCTCCCCGGCCAGGGCCAGCAGCCACTGTTCCTGAACACACACGGCACATTCAGTCCATTTCCCCCCTCGTCATTTTTGTTGTCACTCAAACAATAGCATCTATTACAGTTTTTTTACCCCTCACTTTTTTTCAATTTGGGATATGTGGGGTTTTTTTAAAAAGATTTTATTTATTAACTTTTTAGAGAGAGGAAAAAGGGAGAAAGAAAAGGAGAAAAATAGTATATGAGAGTTGAATCAGTTGGCCACCTCTTGCACACCCCTAGCCGGGGAACCTAGCCTACAACCCAGGCATGTGCCCTGACTGGGAATCGAACCAGCAACCTTTGGATTCTCAAGCCAGCACTCAGTCCAGTGAGCTACACCAGCCAGGGCTCGTTGCATGATATGTTTTGTTGTTGTTTTTTTTCCCCCTAATGGTTCATCTGAAAAGCATCCTTGTTCCTTTTTACGGTGGTGTAGTGTTCCACCTCATTAACAGCCCAGTGCTAGTATAATCATTCCCTTTGGGTTGGATAGGGAGATCATTCCCCTCCAGACTTTGTAAGTGTGTTGCAGCCCTTAAGTCTGCTGGCAAAAATCTCAGAAGTAACTGAATTCATTTTATGGGCTACATTGTAGCATGACTGTGAAGAGAAATCCAGGATCCCTTTGGGCAATTCAAAGGTTACTGTGAAAAGTCAACAAAAAGGAAACAATGTTATCGAACTGTGGCTGGACGTGTAGCCTGTGCTAGGTGCAGAGTTGAGGCTGTCTGTCTGGAAACATTAAAGACATAGTAATCCCCACTTGACACTTGGAAAATTTGTGTGAGGGGCAAAGAATTGGCATGGGTCCAGGAGCCGGCCTGGTTCGAATCCCTCCTCCTCCACTGGCTGGCTGCGTGTCTGAAGCAAGTGCCCTGTCTGGTCACTGCCTTAGTTTCCTGACATGTGAACTGGGCATTTTGATGGCCTTGCCCCTCTGTGCTATCAGAAGGATTAGATGTTACTAATCTTAAATATTACCAACTTGCTTGGTGCCTCAGTTTCCCCATGTGTCTCATCAGGGGATTAGACCAAGTTATCCCCCTTCTAAGTCTTTTTAGGACTAAGGACCCTTCAGAATTTGGCTGGTTGCAACTGGGGGCCTCTAGGTGCTGAATTTGGGGACCTCAGAATCTCGGGGGGCTCCTCTTCCACTATCCCGTGTGGCACTGAGTAGGTGAGCCCATGAGGTTGTGTCCACATGGGAGTGTGTGTGGCTGTTATGTCCAGATGGTGGTGGTGTGGGGCGGGGCTGTGTAGACCCTGGGGTAACCATAGGTGCCTTGGCAGGGAGAGGGGGACATTCAGTGGCAGCATTTCTTCACCTTTTTCCTCCTCTCTCAGCCCTTCTGTTGGGCCCGTGTGGGAACTCCATGGCAGGGCAGGGGATGGGGTGTGTGTTTGCGCATGAGGTCCTGGCCACTCACCTGGGCCCACTGGAGCCCCTCTTCTTCCTGCTCTACCCCCAGAGCTCCCCAGGTTCATCAAAGAACCCAAAGACCAGATTGGTGTGTCGGGAGGTGTGGCCTCCTTTGTGTGTCAGGCCACGGGTGACCCCAAGCCACGAGTGACCTGGAACAAGAAGGGAAAGAAGGTCAACTCGCAGCGCTTTGAGGTGAGTTTGGGCAAGGGGAGGCAGCCTGGGGCCGGTGTGTGTCTCCCCCCCGCCCCCCCATCTGCTCAGCGAGGGCCCTGCCAGGCCGGCTGGCTCTGCCACCTTCACGCCGTGCGGTCCCAGGCAGGGTTACCTGTCTCCTCTGAGTTTTATCTACACTCGCAGACTCACACCCAACACCGGTGCTCACAGAAAGGCATTGGCACACGTGCGCATGACCAGATGTGCGTCTTTCCGCCTCCCACACACCTTTACATGCCTGTCACACTTCCCGGGCAGGCGGGTCACACACCCATATACACGTGATACTCTACTGGAACACGCCCAGGCCCAGCTTTCTGCCACTGGTGCATCCCCATGGAGCAGGGTGTGTCTCGCCCCCCAGTGCCTCTCCCTGGACCCCTGAGGCCCCAGCCTCGCCTTGACCTTTCTCCCCTGCCCACGGCAGACGATCGAGTTTGACGGGAGTGCGGGGGCTGTGCTGAGGATCCAGCCGCTGCGGACGCCGCGGGATGAGAACGTGTATGAGTGCGTGGCCCAGAACTCAGTCGGGGAGATCATGGTTCACGCCAAGCTCACTGTCCTCCGAGGTACAGGGTCCCCTGTGCAGGGGTGGGGGGAATGGGGCTCTTGGCCTTGGGGACAAACACCAGAGGCCTCTGTGAAAGCCTCACTTTGGATTTCCTCTTTGGGAGACCTCAGTCTGCCTTCTCTAGCCCCTAACACCACTGAGCCCAGAGCCTGCTGACGGGATTTAGCAGGCCTTTGCAGCCAAGAGGAGGGGTAAGAGACTAGAGTCGTCTTCATTTTTTTTACACGAGTCATGTTCTGATTATAAGACGCTGACCGAACCCAAACTGGTTCAAGTAAGAAAGATAATTCATTGGTTCATGTAATTAAAATGTAAGCAGAATACCCAGCTTCAGGTTCAGCTGGATCCAGGAGCTCAGGCAGTGTTCTCAGAGCTCACCCTCTCTGCCTCTAGGCTTGTTTTCTTCTACATCAGCTGCATCCTCAGTGAGATGCCTCCCAGTACCTCCAGGCTTCCAAGCCACTAACCAAAAGGGAGAACCACATGACCCAGGACTGGGGCACGCTGGCCCAGCTTGACCATGCCTGAGCCGGTTACTGCAGCTGGAGGAACAATCAGAGGATTCTAATTGGCAGGGCTCTCCCTGGAGTCCAGGGTGTGTCAGCCACTTAGACAGTGTCAGTAAGGTGTGGTTTCCCCAAAGGAATCGAGGAGGAATGGATGTTGGACAGGCAGAAACAGCTGCCCCCACTTCCCCTTACATTCACACAGATCCTCTGGGAACACGGCTTCACTGGGCCATTTGCCGTCCTCTTTAAGGTGTGGTGGGGGCAGCAGAAGATTGCTTCCTCATTATAAAATAGCAACATCAGACAGCCGTGTCACAAATTCCCACCCAGCTGCTCTCTGTTGCCTTCTGTATTGCAAGGTGGTTTCAGCCCTGGCGGTGGGGGGGGCCCTACAACTTGAGTTCAACTCTTGGCGCTGCCACTCTGAAGCTGTGCAACGCTGGACAAATTCATGAAACCCGGAGCCGCAGTTTCCTCTCCTCTGGAGTGGGGTGACAGTGATGCTCACTCAGCACAAGGGGTGGTTTCATGAGTCAGATGCGCGGACAGCACCACTGAGAGACTCGTCAGTGTTCCACAGGGAATGAGCACTTGGTCAGGTCTGTCTGTCAGCCTGATGTGATTATTACTGTCATTGTTGTCATTCTGGCATGAGCAAGGCAGCATGGCCACTGGCCGTTCTGCAGCTCTCAAGTGGGTGGGTTGCCCCTGTCACCTGCAGGGGTGCCCTGACCCTCCCTGTCCTTTAAGTATGAGCCACCGGGCAGTTGCATAGGTGGGAGGTGGTCCCACGTGTGGCTCCCGTGGTGGCGTTCCTCCAGTGTCCTCCAGGGCAGCAAAGCTGTGGTCAGCTTGGAGCCCTAGAAGAGACATCCCATTGGCCCCGGGGAAACTGTCCCAGACCCTGGTGTGTGGCCTCTGCAGAGTCCCTCACTCAGAAAGCTCTGCCGTGGCTACATAGAAATTCTTAATGGTGTTTTCACTGGAGGCCCCATCGTCTCAATTTCCATGGGTCCTGGAGCCCGTCCTGCAGGGGATGGAGGGAGGGGCAGGGAGGAGTCCGCAGCCTGGTGCGCCTGGCCCCTTCCCAGCAGATATTTTTGCCTGACCTTTCCTGGGCATGGATAGAACAGTGTGCCTTCCCTCGCCCAGTGCCAGCCTCCATTGTAAGGGCTCAGAGAGTTAAAAGAACAAGCTGTGAATCTATTAAGTGCCCTGGGTGTCTGGGAAAGCTACGAGTCTGCTCCCTGCCCCCCATCAAGGCCTCCTTGGCATCCATCTGTGCTCCAGCTGCTAGAAGGACGTGGTGCTTGGGCCGGGCACCCAGCCCAGCGTGTGTGACCCAGGCACACCGGCCTCCCCAGCTCTGGGCCCTGAGCTCCAGTCCCCGTCCCTGGCTGAACGAGGATGGTCTGAGCTGCTGGGCCCAGTTTTTCCATGCCTCTCCCTCCCTCCCCTGCCATCTGATTGTGGACTCCGCTCACGCCTCCCACGCCGTTGTTTTAATTAAACTCCGAGGAATAGGGCACAATGTGGTACGCGATGAACATTTTTGTTTAATTAGGAGCTCACAGTAACGTCAGGCAGCCTCGGCCTCCCCCAGCACCCACACGCCTGCTCCCACTCTGGCTGGGTGCCACCCATACTTGCTCACGGGGACCCCAGCACAGTTGCACACACACGGGAAGCGCATGCACATGGGGCATGCATGGGGTGTGGGTGCACGCATGGGTGCACGAGCATGCACACAGGAAACAGGAACACTGAGGAATGCAGGCAGACCCGGCCTCCGGCATGCACAGGCCAGCCCTGAGCACCAAGAATTGAGGCCCAGTTATTTTGGCCTTAACCTCTAGTGATGTCATCAGTACTGAGGAGAACCACCTCAGGTAGGGTCCTGCTGCCCCCTCAGACCCCGATAGGTCCAGGCCCAGTGTGAGGGTTCTACAGCTGCCATCCCAGTCTCCTTCTGGTGCAGATCCCAGCCTTGCGTGTTCTGGTTGTATGACCTGGGGCAGGCGTGTGTCTGTCTGAGCCTCAGTTCCCCCTCTGAAGTAAGCCCCCTCTTTGAGGAGGGCACAGGCCAGAACACAGTTAGCATTCAGGACTTGGGACTGGGGCCTCTTGCCCTCTGTGCAGCAAGCCCTGTGTGGGCCGCAGCCACAGCCCTCTCATTCCACTGGGGAAATGAGGTGCCCGCCGTGGCTCCTGGCCAGGGCGGCCAGTCCCCGAGTCTCCCTTGGAGGAGTGGCCATGTGATAACTGGGCCTCTGCCCCATCTCTCCTGTCTGCCCGCAGAGGACCAGCTGCCCCCCGGTTTCCCCAACATCGACATGGGCCCCCAGCTGAAGGTGGTGGAGCGGACGCGGACGGCCACGATGCTGTGTGCTGCCAGCGGCAATCCTGACCCCGAGATCACCTGGTTCAAGGACTTCCTGCCCGTGGACCCCAGTGCCAGCAACGGGCGCATCAAGCAGCTCAGATCAGGTGAGCGCAGGTGGGCAGGAGCACCTGGGAGCCACAGAGGGCAGCAGGGGGAGGGCGGCAGCTCTAGGGCCCAAGCCCCATGTACTAACGGGAGACGGAAAGGCAGAGATGACGGGTGGCCGTGGAGGCACTGCTGGTGGGGAGAGTGTCCGCAGAGCTGAACCAGTGGGGTGGGGATGTGATGGGGTGTAGACTGGCCAGGGTGATAGAGAGCTGTGGTCGATGGTAGGAGGAGAGTTCTTCAGTGCCTGAGCGGGCACACAGTGGGCCCAGTGGTGCAGTGATGGGGCGTTGAGTCCCCAGGGGCACAGTGTCTCTAGTACCCAGCGGTGGGTTCCCAGCAGGCATGGGTAGTTCCAGGTGATGGAAAGCCACAGAGGATGGTGGCTATCTGCAGTGTCCCAGCAGTGGGGACACAAAAGGGGACAGACAACCAGAGGTGATGGGGGGCCATCTTCAGTGCCTAACCACTGGGTTTATAATGGGGAACAGTCAAGGTATTGGGGAGCCATGGGAGGTGGCATGGGGAGAGTATCTCCGATGCACAAGTAGTAAACATCTCCACAGGAGATAGTGAGCCACAGGAAGATAAGGTATGGGGAGCCATAGAGAGCTGCAGGGATAGAGTGTCTCCAAGACTGAAGCCGTTGAGGAAGTTATGGGGCAAAGACAGGCAGCCTAGCCTGCTTGTCTAGGCCCCGGCTGGGTTGGGGGGCCTTGGGACAGAGCACAGTGACCCGGTCACCTCAGGGATGGGTGGTTCCACAGCTGTGTCTCAGCATAGCACCCACGTGCCCCGTCTGTGAGTCCACGTGTCGGGGGGATGCTGTGTGTGTATTGTGTTCATTCCCCCCCCCCACTTCACGCTGTGCCCATATGTGTGTGTCTGGGCCCCTGAGCCAGTCCGATCTGCGGGCCCATGCAGGCTGTGCCGTCGGCACGTGGGTTCGCACCCCCCGCCCCGCCCCAGTGCACAGCTTCTCTCTGCACGTCTCAGTCACACGTATGCCCACGCTACCATTCCTCCCTGGGCGGGTTCCCCACACGCACACATCTCAGGCCATAGCCCCCAGTCCTTGCCTGTGCAGACACGTCGTAGGGTTGTGGCCATGTGCACGCACGTGTGTCAGTCTGTTGTGAGTACACATGTTGGAGGGCGTCTCCTTTTGCTTTCTCCCTCCCCTTCCTCTGAGGGCTCCACCTCGGACCGCCCACGCCCGCAGGCTTCCCTGTCGTCCCCAGTGCCCCTCACTCACCTGCTAACTCACTGCCCAGCCACGGCTGCAAGGGGCCTCTCTGCCCACCCTGGGCTTTCCGACCCCTTCCCCAGGGAAGACCTCAGCTCTGAAAAAGAGCAGACATCAAACCCAGAATTTCCATGCTGAGGAGAGAGCCTCACCCCTCCTGATCTGTCTGGGGATACTTGCAGCTTTGGGGGTTCAGCTGGGGGATGATGGCATCCTTGGGAGCCCAGTTGCTTTTTGGTTGACTCCCACTGTCACCTCCCCAGTACAGTGAATCCACTGAGAGCACAGACCTCAGGGCCGGACAGCCTAGGTCAGGTGTCAGCTGTGTTTCAGAGCATCCCCTCTGGGTCTCAGCATCCTTGTAAAGTGTACCTGCTCCCTGACGTCATTGTGAGGGCCCAGGACAGAATGCCTAGCCCGTGATGGGTGCTCAGCAAACAGCAGCTGCTTTATTGATCATAATAAATCTGATTATTCTGACTTCCCACTCCCCACTCTGCTCCCATGAGTATACAGGCTTCTGCATAACCACACATTAATGATCCTGTTCTCTCTTTCTCGTCCCTCTGTTGTAAACGTTCAGAAACCTTTGGTAAGTCTCACTTCCTCACCATGTCAGCAGCTAACGTTCCCCCTTTAACTCCCTGCCCCGCCCCCCAGACTAACAGCCACTGTGGCAGTAACCGTGGCCCACTCTGCGTGGCATGTTTACTAACCCGTCCTCCCTGCCGGCACTCCCCACCGGCCACCGAGTCTTTCCCAGCCAGGCACCAAGGAGCGACAGCGAGGGGGCCCCAAAAGGAAAAGAGGAAATAGGCAAGGCCACACCAGGTCATTCCGACCCCAGAATGGAGACTGAGGGGAAGTCAGGGGCATCCTGAGCTCCACATGTAACGGTCCGCCTGCCCCGTTCTGGGCCGTGGTGCTGCTGGAAAACAATGAGGTTACAGAAGTTCTGAGGGTCGGGGCTGGAATGAGAGGGAAATTTTCTAGCAGGGCTGGTACTGGGCACTACTCATTCTCCTTTCCCAGTGTCTAACCTGAATTCCCTGAAACCAACTGCTGGACTAATTCTTACTAAGGTGAGAATGACTGATAGTGGCCCATGATTTTTCCTTGTCTTTCTTGGGGTACATCTTTCTCTTCTCAATATGGTGGCCATGGGCTGTTTGGCCATCTTGAGAAGAAGTCCTGTTCTCTAGCCTCTAGCGTCCATCATTGTAATCCACATGTAGTGAAACATCCCAAAGCAGGGGCTGACCCAGCTTCCCAGCTGCCCGGGATTCTAGTTCTGTACATTGCAGCCTTAGCAAATTCCCATTTCCTTTGTGTAAAGAGGAGAGAGTGGCCTTGCCGGGTTGCAGATTTTGTAAGAGATAATGTGGGGGCCAAAAAAGTGCAGGCTAGAGGGTCCCTAGCCTGATAGTCTGGCTAGCTGGATCCAAGGCCCCCCCCGCCTTTGACTCATAGTATGATGTTCCCTTTGCCCATCTGTAAGATGGGTCTGGGCCATGAAAAGGAGCTGTTTTCTCCATCCTTGACAGCTTCTCTGCCCTGGCCTTGGGGTCCCTTTGTCCTCAGCAGGGTTATCAGCTGTCATCAGGGGTGGCGGGGGACCGCCTCCAAGAAGGTGAGCTGAGGGTATGACACTCCAGTCCGGGACCTCCTTTTCCTGTCTGACTGAGCTGTCCCTTCCTGCAGTACCCAGGTGGACACACAGATAACCCTTATTCCTCTTTTCCTTTTGGAAGTGAAGGAGGCTGCAGGACCCTCCCTCTGCCCTCCATCCCCTTTTACCGCCCTCCCCTGTCTCTCCTACCTGGCCTGCCTGTAACTCCTGCCCCTTGCTTTATCAATGCCCAACCCTGAGGCACTAACTGGTCTCCCACTGTCTCTAACAAGATTCCTGAGATCCCTGTGGCTCCCTGTCCCTCCCAAGAAGGAAAGGAAGGGAGGTACTGGACCTCCCTCCCTAAGTCCAGAATGAAGGCAACCTACAGGGCCCGGCCGGGCCATAGACCTTCCTGGGCACAGTGATGCCCCTCCTTCCCCAGGGGATTCCTGTCTCACCTACGGGATGCCCTCCTGATTGATGGGCACCCAAACCCACCCTGCTCCTGGGAGCCTTGCCTCCTCTTTCTCAGCAAGGTCCGCGGGGTCCTTAGACCCAGGCTGGCCTGGCTCCACCAGGGTCAGAGCGGACAGGCCTGACTCAGGGTCTGGCCTGGCCTCCTTGGGGCCCCCGGCCCCCCAGGACTGCCTTCTGTCATTCATCTGACTCTCTCTGCTTCCCTTACAGAAAGCACTCCGATCCGAGGTAAGAGGCTCTTTACCCACCCACCCACTCATGCTCTCGCTGCCCACCCAGCCCCCCAGACTCCACAAGGGGCTGCCTCAGGTCCCCCTCCACATGTTTCCTCCTCACCACCCTGCCCAGTGTTCGTCCATTCTCTGTGTCTGTGTGGCTGCCTGTGGCTTGGGGGCTGAGTCTGGCCATAGTGGCTCCTCAGGCCCCCTGGCTGCAGGAAGGGGGCTGTCTCCTGCTCAGGAAGGGGCGGCACCTCCCATGCCCACCCAGGGTGCTAGAAGCCACGTTCGTGGGCGTTGCTCTGTATGCAGCCCTCGTCGTCTGCCTCCAGCCTTGGCTTTCTCATCAGTGGAATAAAGCGTGTGGAAGGGGTCTTCCAGCTCTGAAGCTGTGATCCAGGGTGGGGTCCAGCATCAAGGAGCAGGGAGTCAGGCAGTCTCAGAGGCCAGGTCTGATGTAGCCTCTGGGCGCTGCCCCAGAGAACAGACTAGAATAGACCTGGATAGGAGATCCAAGAAAGAGTCAGTGTCTAATCCTGGCATCACCACAAAATGCTGTGTGACTTAGAGCAGCCTGTCTGCCCTCTCTGGGCCTCCATAGCAATACCTGCCTTCCTGCTCCCCAGAGCCTTGAGGTCCGGGGGAAAGTAGCAATGTTACATGGGGGCAGACCCTCATCCACCTCCCAAGTGAAGTGTCCCATGTAACTCTCACGGGGCAACCACGAACAAAGCTAGCAGGAGGGGTCTGTCTGGGAGCTCGGGCTGGATTTTCAGACTCCTGGTGCCAGGGACTCTGGCTGAAGCCCATGATTCTGACACACTGGGAGATGCTCCCTCATTTCTGTTTACAAGTCAGCAAGCACCCGAGTCCAGGCCTGCAATTCAGACGTACCTAGAGACATTCGCTCATCCTTATTTACTGGAAAATGAGGGATGGCCCCAGGTTCTGGTTTCAGGTGTTCTTGGGAAGAGCCTGGGCTCATTTCACTTGCCCGTGGGCGCTGTAGTGCTCGACCGAGGCCTGTGCTTCCAGATGTTTTTGAGAAGTTTCATTCGTTCTTCTGTGTTCAGGGAGACGTCTGCTTCGGGCCTGTGATTTCTGACATGCTGAGGGAAAATCAGCCCTATTTTCATGTACCTCACCGGCACCGAGGTCTGCGGTTTGGACTGGCGCTTTCAAATATGCTGCAAAAACTGGCCTCCTCTTTACATTTTTATTCATACATGACCAACAAATCCTTTGATCCAGGCTCGTGATGTCAGACACACTTGATGTATGTCAGTCTCAATGTCCTTGACTGTAGCCGTCATCACGGGCGACCAGTCCTGTTTGAAACTTGGTTCCAACACCCGTGATGAGCTGCAGCCCTGCCTGAGTTAACTTACGGGTGCTGTGGGTTTTGGGGCCCATGATTCCAAACACACTTGAGGAACCCAGACCCGTACTCACTTCCACATGGGCCCTGGGTGGGACCGTCAGCGCACCCCCCAGCTCCCTGACTTGGCACGTCCCCCGGGCTGTGAGGTCCCAGGGTCTCTGGAAAGACTGCTGCGGGTATGAACACTGACCCCGCCCTGCCTGCTAGCCTGGGCGGTAGCCCTCAGAGCTTTCGCAGACACCCCTTCGTGGCCCACGCACCCCACAGCTCCGTAGTTCCCCTCTGCAGCCCCTTATGAAGCCCCAGCCCCACGACCAGCTGCTTTCACAGTGACAGTGGAGGATTTCTGGGGAACGTGATGTGTTCAGAACAGTCCAGGGCTAGACTCGGTGGGGCGAGAAGGGCAGGGAGGCCCTGCCCAGCTGGGGCTTCCAGGCTAACTCAGCTCTTTCACCTGCCTCTCCGGCCCAGCCGGAACCAGAGACAGGCCCGCTGGGCCTCTGGGAGAGCCCTTCCGGGCCGCCCCTGGGCCTCCCCTGACTGGCTGCATTTTCTCCCTTCTTCCCACAGGGGCTTTGCAGATTGAGAGCAGCGAGGAGACCGACCAGGGCAAATACGAGTGCGTGGCCACCAACAACGCCGGTGTGCGCTACTCCTCCCCGGCCAACCTCTACGTGCGAGGTAGGGAACGCCGCACCAGGTCGGAGGCAGGGACCCGCCCCATCCCGTCCCCCTCCCTCCTCGGGCTCACAGCCTCCGGGCTCCCCTGTCCCCTGCAGACCTGAGCAGGAGGGCCTCCCTGGCCAGTCGTGGCAGGACTGTGGGCCAGGCGGCATCCCTCTCCGGATCTCAGTGTCCTTGCTGACAGAATGGGGGCAGCTTAAGCCCCCACCCCTGTGCCTTGTGATGGACGCCCATGTGGGGTGCAGGTCTTGGGGGTGGCAGGAGGGCACAGGGCAGGGCCGGGGGAGGGCTTCAGTCTTGAGCCTACAGGGCCGGGGGAGTCTGCAGGCCTCTGCCCCACCCCGCCCGCCCGCCCGAGTCAGCTTCTTCTGTGGTGTGTTGTGCGTGCCTCCCCTTGTCATGTGCTCGCTTCGCTTCTCCAAACTCCGTGGCCTCGTAGCTCGCCTCACCGCCCCACCCCCCGCCCAGCACCCTCCATCTAAGAATCGGGGACAGGTCTGCGAGGGTGCCCCTGCCACCAGCCCCACACCCTCATCTTCCCCGGAGCCCGTGAGCTCTCCAGGCCGCCAGGTCTGCCCCGCCCAGAGGCGTGGATGTGGTAGCCCCACCCCCAGCCCCCCACCCCAGGGAAGCCCCAGAGAGCGTCTACACACACTTCTTTTTGGGTCCCTTGGTGTCCCCTCAAAGGTCCTGGGGGCTTCCCCTGCCCCTAGATGCATCTGTTGACCCCTTACCCTCATTGGTTCTCTTTGGTCCCTTCAGACATTTTCATTGGCCCCATCCTCCACTATTTTTGTTCCTCTGTCTCCCACCTCCCGATGGGTGTTTTTCTGGTCCTGTTTGTGGTAGAAACAGCTTCTGCCAGCCCGGAAATGACCCCGTCCAAACCCTGGGGCTTTGCCGTTGGCTCGGTGCACTTGGCTCCATCACACTCCTTCTCCAGGCCTCAGTTTCCCCCATTCGGCATAGCCAGCCAGGCAGCCCCTCCCTTCCCCACCCATGGCCCCACCAAGCACAGCCCCACCGGCCCTGAAGGAGCTCCTTGGGTCTGCACCTTGGGTCTTGCATCTGGTCTCTGAGGAGGAGGCTTCGTGGAGGGAGGGGACGGGGACGCGGTCGGGCAGGCGGGCAGGGGGCACATTTGACCTGCTGCCACAGCCCCTCTGGTGAGTTTCAGTACGTCCATGACTCCAGCCGACGCCTCATCTAACCTGCTGATTTTTCTGCAAACACCTGGGATGGGGATGAATGAGTCTGGCAGAGCTCAGGGGCAGTGTGGACGGCCGGAGTGGGCAGGGTGGGGGCGGGGCCTCTAGTGAGCCTATGACAGGGAGGGGGCCCTCCCCGTCCTCAGCCCCCCAGAGTGGGGGTGCCCGGCATGCCTCTTTCCGTTGGGGGGGGGTCCAGCCTCCCAGTCTTTGCCTGGGTCTCAGATGCTCCAAAATGGAATTTAAAAAAAGAATCATGGAAGGCAAATGTAGGCCGTGTTTGTCAAGGAAGGAGTGGAGGAAAGGGAAAAGGTCATTGCTGTTCTTTTCTATTTTTTAATTTTAATTTTTTTTTTTGGTTTAAAGAAAAAAACAAACTATTGCAGCTTTTAGCCTTGGGAAGTCCTCTTTTTACTCTCTGTATCTCCCCTATTTTTTCTCTTCTCCCCATGTCATTGTGTTCTGCATCAAACCCCCTTTACATCCCTCAGAGCTTCGAGAAGGTTGGTGTGTTTTTTTCTTTTTTACTTTCTTTACCCACATTTTTACATTCTGAAAGTGACATGCACACACATGAAATACACACAGACATGCGCACAGACAGCCACAGACACGCACGTGGAAAAATGAACTAAAAAAGTAAAAACGATGGACTATAAACAATAAGCGCAAAGCAAACAGAACAAAACGAAAAACCGCCACGCGAGAGCAAAAACCCAGAAAGACACAAAAATCTCAGCCGCGCCCAGCCCGGCCTAGGGCAGGCCGCACACATGCGATGCTTGCATTGTGGTCGCCTCTTTGCATCCGTTGGTAATGTTGTTGCTAAGTTTTTTGCACTCCTCGTCGTCATGGTAACTTGGGCCTGATGCATGCTGGGAGAATGTAAAAATTTCTCTGCATGCCACTCTTGTCAGTTCGGTTTGGTGAATTCTCAACGCCTTCTGTTGGAGTGTTTCTCGTCTTCTGTTCCGTTTTTCTCTTTTGGTTTTCTTCATTTTCCTTTCGTTATTCCTTTTCTTTAATTACGAGGGTTTTTTTCTGTTGTTTTGTTTCATTTTAGGGGGGAAAAAACCGATCTGTTCGTTATTTTTTCCCCCTCCCATTCCCTTCACCCGGCCCCTTTCTCCTCCAAAGCGTTTTGTCTTTGGTTCTGTCTTGTGTTTCCGTGCTACTTGGTTTCGGTTTCTTGGGCTGAGCTGTTCTGTGGTTGTTCTCCAAACGCATTGTGATTTAAAAGCCAGTGTTCCTGTCCCAATTACTATCTGGGAGGGCGGAAGGGGTCCCACAGCTGGGATGCTGGGGCAGAAAGTGACCACCGGGCTCAAGGGTACGAGGGAGGGGCATAGACAGCTGGTGGAAAGGGGTCAGCGCTGGGGTGGGGCGTGTGGGGAGGGCAGCCCCATTTGCTTGGCCTCACTGTCCAGCCCCCTTTTGCCCGGCCCTGTCAGGCAGCGATGCTGGAAGGGGACTTAAGCAAGCACTTTCCCCATTCTTCTGCCTCAGCATGAGACCGCCTCCCACCCTCCCAAACAACCCAGCCAAGAATGGGCCGTCGGCACTTTGAGTTCTTGTTCAATACAGTGGCAAGTCTACATGTGGGAAGTGGCCACCTTAAACTGGACCATCCTCCCAAAACCATGCATGCTTGGCACATAGGCAGCACCCAGAATGGCAGCTGGTGTGATGACTCTGTGGGTCCTGGCTGGGCACATATACAGAATGCCCATCAGAAAATGTAGCATGACAGATTTTGGAAGAAATACTTAGAAGGCTATCCTGCCTTTTAGTGTTATGCCTTCACCTCCCAGGTGATGTTGGCCGATATGCCCACCCCTCACAGGCTCTGGGTCTAGTTACAGGTGTCTTTTGTCCAGCAGTACTGCATGGTCACTTTCTGAGTACCTGAGCATCAGAACTGTGGACTTCTGGAGAAAACCCAGGGGAACTTTGGACACGGCCTTTCCCCCTCCTCCTCCCTCTGCCTCGCCAGTTCTCTCTGCCTCTCTCTCTCTTTCAGCTTCTTTCTCTCTGCCTCTCTCTCTCGCAAACCGTCGGAGATGCACACTCCATCACTTGCTCCCTCCCTTGAGTAAAAAGGCAAGCCCTTGGGAATTGCACTCCAGCCCCCAAACCAGCCTCCAGGAAAGTCTGTTTAGATTTCTAATCTCCAACCCCCAGCTTTCACCCAGCAGAGATGATAATTGAGGGCAGAGGTCAGCCTCTTTGGGGGTCCCCTGTTCCCCTCTTGTCCCTTACCTGTCTTCATTAAAATCCCACTTATTAAGTCCAGGGCCAAGTTGGCAAGAGGAATTTGGATGCAAAAAGAGAGGATAGGTTTCCGTTGTCTCCTTTTTAATCCAGCGTGAGAGCTGCCAGGCCTGCCCTCAGGGAAGTCCCAAAGACGGAAGAGAGCGGTCTCCCAGCCCCTCCACCAAAGCTGGGTCCCGGTGGATTTGGGGGGCAGTGTAACCTAGTGATGAGAGCAAAGACTGTGCTCTAGCAGACCAGGGTTCAAATCCTGCCTCTGCTTCTCCTTGGCTGTGTGGCTTTGGGCTGCTCACCATTTCCTCATATAAACAATAAGGATCGTTAATGTGCCTAGCTTACCGGGTAGTTGGGAGGATTCCATCAAGCTAATTAATGCTCCACTAGCGCCCTGTGTTGGGTATGGCACCAAAAAAAATCGTTAGTGGGGTTGTGGTAGAACAGGGAAGTGAAGAGTTAGAACAAATGATCTGGACAAGTCACTTCCCTTCTCTGGGGACCTCAGGTTCCCGGTTATATATTTAACAGATCCACTGTTGAATAGTACGGTCTGTGGGAAGCTGCTTTGAAAAGGGCAGAAGCTAATTCATTTGCTCTGATCTTATTTTCACTAGTGCTTTTCCGAGGCCATGCCGTGGTCTCATTTTTTCCTGGCTCTAAACCATTCCTGTGAGATCAGTGGCCTCCCTGGAGCCGAGTCTCTCATCTCACTCCCGGCCACTCCCCCAGGCAGTTCTGTGGCCACAGTATCAGAGGGGAGCAGAACAGGCCCAGCCTGGGTGCTAGGTGACCCTTGCAGATAAGTCCCAGCCCTCCAGAAGAGATGGCCACCTGGCATGATCTGCCCCGAAAGCTGCAAGCATTTACATTGTTGCCAGAGCAGCCAGTCCTGGGAGTTAATTGCAGTGAATTTCCACCCCAAATCTAACTCTTCAACTCATGGTCTCCAGTTTTGCTGATCCTAGGTTGTTCAGGGGGCAGAATATTCAGACTTCTCCTTCTGCTCCTGAACTTTATCTCTGAGTTCCAAAAGGGCAAAGTCAAAACCAAGCCCGCTTTTCATGCACCTGGCAGCCACACTCCCAGAACTACCCTGGGGAAGATGCAGCTCAGGCTTTTGACAAGGTGGGGAGATGATAATGATCAGATCACACGCTCCCTGGCTGTTAATGTTCTTCTTCTTCTTTTTTTTTTGTCTCTTTAAAAATCATAAGCCTTTTAGGTGCAAGTTAGTAGTTAAAGATGGTGTCTATCACTTGGTCCTGCAACATAGCATTATTGAACCTCGATGCACAGGACCCAGTTAAATGGTGAGCCTCACAGCTGTGTTGCGGGAACGAGCAGGGAGAACTCAGAGCACCCTGGAGACATGGGGAAGAATTCCCCAGCTTTACCCTTAAGATGTTATCAGGGATTTGGAGGAGGCCAGGCGGGGCTGGGAGAATTGAGGCCCGGTCTCAAACGCTGAACTAGGAAGCTGGGACTCGGCGCCCATCCCCAGCAGGCGGGTGGGTGGACGGAGTGCCCCAGTCTCAGGTGCTCTTCCTAACACTTTATCGGAGCCTGTGCCCCTGGTATTCTCCGAGCAGTCCATAGCCTGGAATCTCAGAAGACAAGTCATCTTTAAAGTTAAATTTCTAGCACTAAAGCCATGTAGTTAGTGGATATGACTTCTAAGTGCTCCCCTTACCTTCTGCCCCCCAAAACAGGAGTAGATGAAGGTATTGGGGCCTGGAACCCCTCTCAGCTCCCACATCTCCAGGAAGGCTTCCACGGGGATGTGCTGGCGAGCCCCCTGGTTCTGATCATCCTACCCAGCCGTGCCACCACCCTGAAGGCCTCTGGGGCTAGGTGATGGCAGATCAGGACCCAGCCTTTCTCCTCCTCTCTCCCTCACCCCGAGAGGGGAGGGGGCTCCTGGGCAGGGAGGCGGCCCCTCTGTGGGCCAGGGTGGGTGGTGGGGAGGGAGGCGCCCCCCAGGAACACTGAGCTCCAGACACCTCTCGCCTGCTGCCTGCCTCTCACTCTTTGCCTTGCTGTCTCCGCTGTTTGGTCGGGGGTGAGGGGTCATTAGATTACACCTCGTCATTTGAGAAGCCCCGAGTCTCTGGCTGTAGCAGAAGGGGTAAGGGGGGGTCCGTTGATTGGCAAGATGTCATGCCGTTTTCTGGTCGAACAAAATGTTTTTTTAAAGTGGGGAGAGAGAAGGTATTTAAATACGTAAATAAAGCAAAATATCCAGCTCAAAATGCCAGCTTGCCAAGGCTGCTGGTCTGCCTGTGGGCCGGAGGTCCAGCCAGGTCCCTCCAGGCCTTGCATGCTGTTCTGATGGCGGAGGGAGCTGGTGGTGGGCGGAGGGAGGCCAGGGGTCGTGGGAGGGGGGAGATACTCGAGGCAGGCCAGTGGGGGTGGTGCCCGCCCTCCCTGGGCTACAGGCTGGGGACTCCGTGGAGGGGCTGAGAAACTGGATTCGAAATTAGGCCTCGGACCCCCTCCCTTCCCGACAGGTGTAATCTAAGCTTAAACCCGTGGAGGCTGCAGAACTTCTTGGCATCTGTCCCCTGCCCTCCCCACCCTGTCCTCATTTTGGAGTCTAGAGGAGCATCCAGTAGCTTCTCTCACCCCAAAATGCCCCCCAGAGCCCCACGCCCCCCCTCGGAGCTGCGGCTTGCTGAATCATCGAGATGCCTGACACTGTCCAGTCCCCTACCTAGTGCTTCAGCCAGATCACCTCACTTTTCAGTTCCCCTCACCCTTCCCCACCCTTCTCCCCTGAACCCCACTTTTGGTTTTTGAGTTTATGCCTCTTCCTGTTTGGGGGAGGGGTCGTCTCCCGGTTGCTTTGACGGCTTTTGAGTTGTTTTTCCATGTGAATCGGGGTTTGAAGCGACCCACCCCCATCCCAAACCCGTCACCCCCCCACCGCCCACCTTCCTGACCCCCTCACCCACGCGGGTCCCCCCGCTGGGACCCCCGGCTACTCGGTGACGAGAAGAGCTGGAAACGAGAGCCAGCCGGAGCGTGCTGAGGACCAAGGCTGGTGTGGTCCCCTTATAACCTGCCTGGACCCTCCATTCAGGTCGGTAATTGGGGGCGGGGGTCCCGTGGGGCCACGCTGTCCCATGGGCTCTGCGCCCACCTTACTTTCTAACCCGCACCTCAAACTTGCAGCCGGGGGTGGAGAGATGACGTGGGTGGGTGTCAGCACCAAACTGGGCAGAACACAGCGTCAGCCGCCCGTCCTTGCCAGCTAGGAGGTGCCTGGGAACCTGGTGAGACCCCGGAGGGGCTCTGAGCCACCCAGTGCCAGTGGGCACCATCCTCTCCAAACTCGTGGCAAACCAGCCGTCTTTCCGCAGCACAGCCTCAGAAGTGAGCCGGGTGGGTGAGAAAGCAAGTGGGCAGTGTCTCAGGTGCCAGCTTGCACAGCTATTGGCAGATCCGCTTAACCGATGGCTGCCGGCCATGCTGGGGATTATGGGCACTGAAATTACTGTTGTTGGTAAATGCCCTCCCACACTCAGCTGACTTACAGTTAACAGCCTTGTGCAGCAAGCCTTTTCCATATTCAAGAAGCCTCGTCTCCTTCTGACGAAAGGTGCCTTCCAAACCATGGCACTTCCTGGGGGAGATATTTTAGGATCAGATGCGAACAGGGTCTCTCGGCCCGACGCTGAGCCTCACAGAGGGATAAACCGGACTCGCATGTAATCTTGCGATTCTAAAGCCGGCTCTCCCTCGCTTTGATGTTCCAACAATCCCCTCAGTGCGAGCCTTTTACCGGAGGCTTCTGGGCATTTATCGTCACGGCCGCTGGTTCCTGCTCCGCCGGCAGCCGCGCACGGGAGACGGTGCTTCCGCGCTTGTGGGCGTCCTCGGTGGGTGAGGCCGCTCGCGTGCGGAGCAGCCAAATGCCGCCAAGGGACACCTTCTGTGGTTCTGGCTGCTCACCCTGGCGACAGAAGAGCGGGCTGGCGCGCCCTGAGGCCGGGGCCAGGTGCGCCCTCCCTTCGACTCGCCTCTGTGTCTCCGGGCGGCCGCCCCCTCACCCGCCAAGCTGGCATAAGAACATTTGCCTCTCAAAGCTGGGAGGGGTAAAGCCACATGGGGATTTGGTCGAAATTCTGTTTCCTTTAAAAAAAAAATTTAATTCTAATTCTTCCCCAGACTTGCTAAGGTAGAGGATGTAGTTGACCTTCCCCCCAGCACCCCGGAAGTCCAGAAGGAAACTTCGCCAGTCCCATGCCAGGCCGAGCAACTTCTCTGTCCTAGGCTCTGCCCCAGGCAGCTTGATGGCCTCAGCATGTCACCGGTTGCCTCCGTTTTACAGATGAGGAAACTGAGGCTCCAGAAGGATGAGGGCTCTTCCCAAGGCCGCAAGGCTCATTCAGTTCCATCAGCGCCCCCACCTCTGCCCAGAGAGGCCTTCTGAGGCCTTGAGGAGTGGGTCTGTCTGTGCCGTTAGTGTCGGGCCTCTGTCTGTCTGGCCCTAAGCAACAGTCAGGGTGTCACTGAGAAGTGGCCTTAGAGGGGCTTCAAGAGAGGGGCTCCGGTGGGACCGGGCTGGTTTGCCCCGAAGGCTCATGTGCTGCGAGGACGTCAGTCACCTCAGTAGCTGCCGAGGCTCTTGGGGTGCCGGGTAGGGGGTCAGACCCTGTGTTCTGCCAGGGGTGGGGGGTACTGCCCAGGGAAGCCACAGCCCTTCTCCTTTCAGACCCCGATTTTCAGCCCCACACCCATTCCATCTTTTTTGTTGTTGTTCCTGCTTTTGGAAGGGATTTTTGTTTGGTTGGTGTTTTGGATTTTTCTTTTTTTCCACTTTGTTTCTTCATTTGTTTCTCCTGGTTTTGTTTTGGACGTTGATGCCATTTTCTGTCCTTGATTAATTAGCTCCCCACGCTCATCCCCCATCGTGTTCCGTTTCCATGACAACGCAGCGTTGGGCATCCCACTCATGTGCCTCGCTGTGGATGCCGGTGGCGGCGGCTGGCCTGGACCACGTTCCCTGGCTGGCCAGACCCCATTCTCTGCCCCCGACTCCCCCACCCTGCCCCGCCAGAGAGCCGCCCCCATCTCAGACCCCCGCCCATCATCCCACGACTGTCTGCATGGCTCCTCCCCCTCCTCCCTGCAGTCCTGCCCCTCAGGGGACACCTTCCGATTCCTCCATCCTGTCTCCAACATGACTCTGGACTTTTCGTGGGGCTCCCTTTTCTGAAGCGCGCCAACTCCCTGACCCTCCTCCCCATCCCCACTGGGCTTTGCTTCCGTCTGGGGACCCAGAGAGCAGAGGCTGGGGTTTCCGGCTGGGAGCCCAGGCTGCCACCCTTTATCCCCTGCAGCCCCCCTCCTCTGTAGTGCAGGCCACACCCCTACAAACACCCTCTTGGGGGTGCAACTGTACCCCCAATACCACGTGAAAATCAGAGGCATGGTAGAATGCTGAAAGTCACACTGTGTCCCTGGTTTGCCTTTTGAGACTCCACTCTGTCCTGTCTCCCTTTAGAGACAAGACTCCTGACCCACCCAAAGCCCAGGCCTGCCCGTGTGGCTTCCTGAAGCCCTCAGATCTCAGCCAGGGACATGTTTTTTCCGGCCAGAAGCCTTTACCAGGCTGTCCCCAGTCCTTCCCACTGCAGTTCAACCTCTCTTAGTGGGGCCACAGTGCCGTTTGGAAGTGCCGGTGCCCGTGAGCATCAGCCCCCTTTACCCCTCACCCAAGAAACCTGCCCAACTTCCGAAAACGGAGCCCCCGAAACGGGTCCTGCTGCCTTCATGGTCTGCGAGCTGGGGACAGAAGGCTGCACTGCTTCCCTGCTAAGAAATGCGCAGAACACGCCCCCGTTCGCCCAGCGTTCAAGTTCATCTGCCCCGTTGACCACTATTGTTACTATTATCATTACTGTTACTACTACTATTACTACTGTTGTATTCTGCCAGGGCTAGGATGTGACAATGTGGCATGTCACATTGGGTCACATCTGCTAGAGTTAATATGCAGCATTGAAGTGGGCCCCCTCCCTCCTCCTCCTCTCTCTGTCTCTGTCTCTCCCTCCCTCTCTCTCTCCCTGTGTTCTCTCTCTCTCTCTCGCCTACCCCTCCTCTCTGGTGCCCCTATGAGTATGCACTAAGGCCCCTGAGATCCAGGCCTCTTTGATGCATTAGCGCTCTGTCTGTTCTTCTCTCCCTCCCTCTCTCCTCTCTCTTTCTTTCTCCTCTCTCTCTCTCTCCACCAGTTCTCTTGCATGCTGTTTGTGACTCTGAGAGCTGCATTTATCAATGGAAACTTGTGAGATCCGACAGAAGCTTTTAGAAGGGTTTCTATACCCAAAAACCACAAAAATTTCATTAGAGTTTCTCATCTTTTCCTGGAGGGCCCCCGGGGAAGTGGGCGGGGTCCCTGAGTCACCAGAGGGGGCAAGAGTGGGGGGCTGAGACTCCCGGCCCCCCTCCTCCTGGTTCCAGCTCCGAGCTCTGTCCTGTCCCTCCCAGAGCCCCCCACGCGCAGTGGGATCTTCCAAAGCTCCGCACTTGGGAGTGCGGCTGGAGGGTCTGCTCCCTGAAGCCACATCTGTCATCAAAGATGAGAAACAGCTGATAAATTTTTGTGTTCGTAACTGTGCTGTGACCAGCTCCTCTGGTCTCTGAAACCCTGTTGCTATGAAATAATGCTTCATGTCTCTGATTATATATCAATATATCTCTATTGTTTGTGAAGTATCTTCCTTTGAAGTTTTGGTTTCTTTGTGTTGGAATTTGTTTTTTTTTTTTTAATTTGGTTTCTTTGTTTTCTTTTCATTTGGAATAAAAAAAAATTTCAACTGGGGGAAGGAAACAGCCTTTTTTATATTTAAATTGTTTTCCACTTTTTCCCCCCTTCTTTTTCTTTCTTTCCGTCTTTCCTTTTTTCTTCCTGCTTTCTTTTTTCTCCCTCTACATTGTCTCCCCCAACCCCCACCCCGACCCTGTGCGTCTGCCTCCCGCCCCCAGTCCGCCGAGTGGCCCCTCGATTCTCCATCTTGCCTGTGAGCCATGAGATCATGCCAGGCGGCAACGTGAACATCACCTGTGTAGCCGTGGGCTCACCCATGCCGTACGTCAAGTGGATGCAGGGCGCCGAGGACCTGACCCCTGAAGACGACATGCCCGTGGGTCGGAACGTGCTGGAACTCACAGACGTCAAGGACTCTGCCAACTACACGTGTGTAGCCATGTCCAGCCTGGGCGTCATCGAGGCTGTGGCCCAGATCACAGTGAAATGTAAGCAGGGGGCGCAGGGAGGCAGGCGGTCCCTGACCCCAGGTGCAGGTGCAGTGTACAGGTGGAAGACCTCTGAGTTTTGGCTGTGGACATTCGTGGCTTTGAAGGGGGACCATTCTGTGGACCTATATTTATTGGTTATAAATTATTCTGGGTCCCATGGAATGAGACATGGTCTTGCTCTGTGGATCTCACAGTCCAGAGTGAGAGGTGCCTGTGTGGCCTGGGAGCTGTGGCACAGGCCAACTAGGGCCTCAAAGGGGGCCATGCAGCCCTGGTCACATTCCCACAGGAAAGGCCCCACCTCCCAGGAAAGTGAGTTCAGGGAAAGACTAAAAGTTGACAGGGAATTCAAGCTGAGCTGAAGAAGACAGGGCACAGTTCTAAGAAAGAGTAATAGCCCGTGCCAGGACTCGGAGAGATGCGGGGGGCAGGAGTGGGAACTGCAGAGTTTCCCCATGTCTCAAGTTTGTCGTGATATTCAGGGGGAGGTGCCCACAAATGTTTTTTCCAGCTTTAAAATGGGGTAGCAAACTACAGCTCTCAGGCTGAATCTGGCCCTCAACTTGTTTTATAAATAAAGTTTTATTGAGACACACCCATTTGTTCAGGGCTCATCTATGGAAGCTTTCTGGCTACAAAGGCAGAGCTAAGTAGTCTCAACAGAGGCCTGTAAAGCTGCAAGTGTTTAGTGTCTGGGCTTTTGCAGGAAAGGTGTAAGGAGGCCCGCCCGAGGGCTGTGGAAGTGTCCGTGTCAGCTGGTTTGCCGGTTGTTTTGCTGAGGGGTTGGACTCCTGGTGAACACTTCAGCTCTCCAGGCCACCTGGTCTCTGCGGCAGCCACTTGCCTCTGCTATGATAGGGTAGTAGCCATCAGCAATAAATAAGCAAGCACTGATGTATTCCAGTAAAACTTGATTCACAAAAACAGTGCCAGACTTCGGACCATAGATTGCTGACCCCTGCGGGAGGCGATGGGATGGGAGTCATTGGTCACTGCCAGGGACATCAAGGCTCAGAGAGGGCAGTCGTGTAGCTGAAAGTCACACAGGGCACACAGGCCAACATGCGACCATGCCGACGCCCCTCCCCCAACAGCTCTTCCCAAAGCGCCCGGGACTCCCGTGGTGACAGAGAATACAGCTACGAGCATCACCATCACCTGGGACTCAGGTAACCCAGACCCTGTGTCCTACTACGTCATCGAGTACAAGTCCAAGAGCCAGGACGGGCCGTACCAGATCAAAGAGGACATCACCACGACGCGGTACAGCATCGGCGGCCTGAGCCCCAACTCGGAGTACGAGATCTGGGTGTCAGCAGTCAACTCCATCGGCCAGGGTCCCCCCAGCGAGTCTGTGGTGACCCGCACGGGCGAGCAGGCGCCAGCCAGCGCGCCGCGGAACGTGCAGGCCCGCATGCTGAGCGCCACCACCATGATCATCCAGTGGGAGGAGCCCGTGGAGCCCAACGGCCTGATTCGGGGCTACAGGATCTATTACACCATGGAGCCCGAGCACCCTGTGGGCAACTGGCAGAAGCACAACGTGGACGACAGCCTGCTGACCACCGTGGGCAGCCTGCTGGAGGACGAGACCTACACCGTGCGCGTGCTGGCCTTCACCTCTGTGGGCGACGGGCCCCTCTCAGACCCCATCCAGGTCAAGACGCATCCGGGAGGTGAGGTGCCCACAGGGGGCCTGGTGGCGGGGGCAGCGGGTGGGGGGCTGCCCGGCGGAGGGAGAGGCACAGGCACTCTGACGCGCCTGCTCCCGGGCGGGCGGCTGGCTGATCCTGCCTGGGAGTTACGATGTGGTTTATTGGTCCCACTTTAACACATTTTCACACTAGTGTTTCAAAGCAGGAAGTTGTCCCAGAAAACGCAGATTTCTGGCTTCCCTTGGGGACTCTGACTTGGCAAGCCCACGGGGCTGTAACCAGGCACACAGATAGGTCCCCTTGGCGGCGTCTGAGTGAAGGCGTGCCATTTCCCCGTTGCCGCTGCTTCCGTTAGCTGCCCGGCCCGCTGGCGTCTGGGCTGAGCGCCACTGGCGGCCGCTTTCATTGGAGAGACTTGCTGCCCATTTTGAAAGAACAAATGGAACACACGTGACCTGGAGGCAGTGGGCTGGCCTCCGGCCACTCAGGCTGGAGGACCAGGGTTGTTGGGTGGGGGGCATCTTGGTGCACGGGGCCCCAGCTCTCCGCAGGTTTCTGGTCCTTTCCTCGTGGGTGCAGGCTTCCCGAACCTCAAATCCAGGAAGACTCAGGCTGCTCAAGCGAAGGGACAGGAGGGGTGGGACTCTGCCTCCACAGAGCAGGAGGGATGGAGATTCCCATCTCCAAACATCGTCCCCACCAGTTTTTCTGCTACTTAATTTGGGTGGGTGGGGGTGGGGGGAGGCGGTGGGGTGATTTGATAAGGGGATTTGGAAGCAGAAAGGATGGGGGGATTGAGGTAGACAGCTGACTCCAGGGAGTACCCCTGGAAAGCAAAGAGTAATAAGAGTGGGAGAACATTCTGGAAGTATCTGGAGACGAATAGCCTGAGTTCCATGGGGCTCTTTGTGAGGAGAATGCAGACCCCTGGCAGGCTAGGCGTGCCAGGGGTGGACCCCTTCCTGTCCTCCCCCCATTCCTGTTCCTCTGTCCCCCACCCCAGTGCCTGGCCAGCCCATGAACTTCCGGGCCGAGGCCAAGTCGGAGACGAGCATCGGACTCTCGTGGAGCCCCCCACGGCAAGACAGCGTCATCATGTATGAGCTCCTGTTCCGGGAAGGCGAGCACGGCCGAGAGGTACCCAGGGGCCAGGCCGGGTGGGGGAGGTGCTGGCCGGGCCTCCCTCGCCTGCTCTGCGGGCCGCTGCCACCACCACCGCCGCCTCCTGGCTCCACCCGACCCCTCTCCCCTCTCCCCTCTCCCCTCTCCCCTCTGCCCTCTGCCCCCTGCCCCAATGTTGCTGATTTCCCACCTCTCCTCGCTGTTTCTCCGTGTCTCTCCGTGTCTGTCTCTTTCTCCCTCTTTCCTCTGCCCACGTTTTTCCCTCTCTTTTCTCTCCTGTGCCTCGCCCTCTTTCCTTATTTATAATTCACTGGTGCCTCTGTCTCTGTGTGTCTTTCCATTCCTCTTTCTCTTTCTGCGTCTTTTTGTGTTTGTCTCTCCCGCGATCTCTCTGTTCACGCCTGCTTGCATCTCCCTGTCTGCGTGTCCGTTTCTTCTTTGCTGTCACCTCTGAATCTCCATTCCTCTGTCTCCGTCTCTGTGTCTCTCTCGCCGCCCCGGCCCCGCTCGCAGGTCAGGAAGACCTTCGACCCGGCCACGACGTTCCTGGTGGACGACCTCAAGCCCAACACAGAGTATGCCTTCCGCCTGGCGGCACACTCTCCCCAGGGCCTGGGCGCCTTCACCTCGGTGGTGCGGCAGCGCACGCTGCAGTCCAGTAGGTGTCTCGCGGACCCCGCCCTCATCTCTGGGGGGGACCCTGGCCGTCGCAGATGTCCTCTGTGTGCATTGACCTAGGCTGAGCCTGCCATAGCGGGTGGGGGTGCCTCTGGCCCATCCCCTCCTCACTCCGGGACCTCAGGCCCGCCCACCTGTGCCGTCCTCGCTCTTCCCGCCAGGGCAGTGGGGCTCTGCGGGTTCTGCTCTCTGTGTTCCTGGGGCTAATTTTGCAGGTTTGCCCTTAGTTTGGGAAGAGTTGCTAACTGCACCTCTCTCTTCCTCTCCCTGGTTTGGGGCTGATTAGAGGGGTACACAAGGCATCTTGCACCCCAGGGAGAGAAAAGGGTGCGGAGACCATCTCAGCTCCCCTGGCGGCCCTTCCTCCCCCCACCACAGGGTCCCCATGGCCAAGGGCAGGGGTGGTGGAATCAGAGCTGACACTGGGTTTTGGGGGTACTGCAGGGCCCAGTACAGGGCTCTCAAATTCCTAGAGTTCTGTGCTGTGCCCGCCCAGCCTCCCTTTCACAAATAAGCTACCGTTTGGCCAGGACACTGCAGTTGGGAACTGGCTCTGGGCCACACTGTGGCTCCTGCCACCACCCTCCCTGCCTGTTCCAAGCTCCGAGAGTATGTGCAGGCCCCTCCTCCCACTGTTGCGCTGCCGTCCTCTCTTCCCTCTGCTCTCTCCTCTCTGCTCAGCCTAGCCCGGCGTGGCCTCTGGTGTGGCCTCCACCGCCGTGGTCTCCACTGCTGTGGCCTTCGTCGTTGTGGCCCTCCTCCCCTCCCACTTCTCAGTCAGTCACGTGTAGCCACCCAGGCCTTGTACTGGAAGCAGCCTCAGTGTGCAAATATTCGAGCCACCCCCCCCACCCTCCTGCCAGGTGTGTGCACCTGGGGGGATCACTGGTCAGTCGAAAATGGCAGCATCTCGGGTCAGGATGTCTGAGCTGCTGGGGTCAGGGGCCTCGGAGACACAGCACCTGCCACCCTCAGCCCCTTCCTTCCTCCACGCTCCTCCATGCCGAGCCGGGCGCTCTTCAGGTCACAGGCATCTGGGCGTTCTTGGGCGTGAGGCGATCAGTGAGGGTGTCCTGTGGCTTGGGCAGCCACGTGAGAGACTGGCACAGGTGCCACGCAGGTGAGTACGCGCTGGTCTCAAGCAGGTTCACAAAGACGGCCCACCCTGCATGCCCCCCACCGGCCCCAGCAGCTCTGGGCTGCACGGACAGTCCAGAGCCCAAATTCAGCCCCCCAAGTTCTCTGCCCCGCTGTCAAGAGGCCCGCTCGCCCAGACGTGGGGAATCTGGAGTCACATGACGCCACGCACACCTGCCTGATCCCATCCATACCTGCCCCCTCCTGAGATGCCATGCAGGTTGGGCCGGATTGTGAAGGAGGCGGCCTCCAGGGCCGTCAAGAAAGTGGCTTTGGCCCAGCCATGCGAACCTCGGGGCGGCCCAGGACAGGGACCGGGCGAGAAGGGACTCTTCACTTCTCACCCGAGACGGGTGGGGCCTGAGAAAACTGGCAGCCAAGACTCAGGGCCAGGCGTGTCTCCCCGGGGCTGCGGGCTTCTTAGGCTGAACTCAAGGGTAGGTGGAGGCCAGACCACTCAGCCGTGGGTCTCCCCTGACACCATCCCACCTCCCGCCTCATCGGCACCAGTCCGGAACCTCAGCGTGCCCACACTGGGGGCCGGGGCAGGGCTGTAGGCCCGCTTGCGTCTGGAGACCCACCCAGAGCTCGGTCTGGCCTTGTAGCGCAGCATTCGCCATTCCCTCCCTCGTAAGAAAGTCATATAAGTTAGCAGTTGAAGAGTGGAAGGTAGGTAACCAGACTGGGAGTTTCCTGGAAGGCGTCTTTCTTTTATTATGGTTTTCCTCATTATCATCACCATCACTGTTGTTTTATACTTTATTATGGTTTTGGTTTTATTTTTCCTTCCCTTTCTCAGCAAATTCATTCCTTCTGGCACATTCCTTGGTTGGTTTTTTCACTCCTGCCTGATTCCCACGGGCACTTTTGATTGGGGTGGCTGGTCAAGAAATGTGGGAGGGGGCACTCCGGTACTTCACTTCGAGTGAGGCTGCAGGGTCATTCTAGTTGAAGTGGGTCAGCAGAATAGCCTCTGGGGTCTCTTGTAGCCTGATGACTTTGGAGACAGGCTTCTGAACTTCTCTGGATCCCAGGGTCTGGCTCAGGGTGGGCACGTAGTGAGCACTCTGCAAACACGTGTTCAGAGAACAAATGGGACCAGCACGATGGGTAGGGTTCTCTGTGCCTTGATATCCAGCAAGGCCAGTGACTCTTCTGGGCCACCCTCCAGGCAAGGCGGGCTCATGTCATGGGCGGCAGGGGGAGTGTGGTTCCAGCCGTCCTCAACTGCCCTGGAGCTCACAGATGGTGCAGGCTGAGGCCAGAATTCCCAGCCACACACTGAGGCTGCCCTCTGAAGGCGGCTGAGCCCAGATTCCCATCCTGCCTCTTGCCACATGCCCTAGGGCTGGTAGCTTGCCCTTTCCTGGCCTCAGTTTCCTCGTCTATAAAATGGACGGTGCTATATGAAGAGCACCCAGTAGGTACTCAATCAGTGATAACAGAAAACGCAGGCAGGTGGGTTTTTGAACCTGATTCCCCACCTGTAACATGGGGCAGGGCTGGAGGAGCGGTAGTTCTGGCTCCCTAGTGTGGCTGTGAATATTAAATGAGGCATGATTAGTGGGACGTATTTTGAGTCTATAAAGTGCTTGGGGTGCTGGGTGTGCAAAAGGTGCATAGAACTTGAGGTTTATTATCCCTAATGCCCTTAATGCAGGGCCTGGTCCATAGTGGGTGCTCAACACATGGAGAATATTTCATAAAGCCTTTAACACACAGTAGGTGCTTGACATGTGGGAACTGTCACTGTTAGAGTGTTGCCTAGCACACAGTAGGTGCTCCAGATATGCATCTGCTCTTTTAAATCTAAACACAGATGGTCACAGTGCTGAGCATATCATTGACACTCAATGAATCAAAGCTATTAGCAGTTTGTCACAAGGTTAACCTCATTCCAGGCACACAGTAGGTACCCAAAACACAAGGGCTACTATTACTGTTCTGCAAAGCCCTTGGTACAATGCCTGGCATACAGTAAGTGGTGCCATTTTTAAAGAAGTGGGCCTGGTGCCAGGCATGAAGTAGGTGCGCAGATGGGAGCCATTGTCAGCCTGGAAGGGCCTGACATGGTGCCAGAACTCAGTTTTTGCTCAGGATGTGGAGCTGCTTATCTGCAAAGCCCTGGGCACCGTGCATGCAAGTAATTGGTGCTCAGTAAGAACTAGTACCATTTTTATATAAGGCCCTTAGCTAGTGCCTGGCACGCAGTAGGTGCTTAATACATGGGAACTATTACTGTTACCTAGTAAAACCCTTAGTATAATGCCTGGCATATAGTAGGTACTTAATATACGGGGACTACTATTGTTACCCAGTAATACAGTTCTTGGCATATAGTAGGTGCTTAAGAAGTGAGAACTAGTAATGTTCTACAAGGCCTTTAGTACAGTACCTAACACATAGTAGGTGCTCTGTATGTAGGAACTGTTACTGCTTTTCAGTTAACCCCATAGTACCGTGCCTGGCACACAGTGCGTGCTTTTTAGAATATGGGGACTATTACTGTCACCTGGTAGAGTCCTTGGCACAGTGCCTGGTGGCACATGTAGGTGCTGCATAAAAGGCAACTGCTGTTTTTATCTTCAGAGGGCCATTATGGTGCCCAGCCCATAGTAGGTGCTCAATAAATAAGACTTGCTGTTGATCTTTAATGCTTAGTGTGGTGCCAGGTGCAGAGTAGGGGCTTAATACATCTCTGATCTGTCAAGACCTTGGCACACAGTAGGTACTAAATATGGGGTGTGCTCTCTATAAAGCAATAAGCAGGCACTTGTGGTATGACTCTGTGCAGCCTCTGGCATGCTAACTGGTACATAGTAGGTGCTTAAGACATCAGCATCAGTTTCAGCAAAGCCGAGACTGGGTCCTGGTGGATGTAAGCCTTGGGGTAGCCTCTGGGGTCTCTTGCAGAGAGGTGTTCAGGAAATAGGTGCTTTTACTGTTAACTCAGGAAGTTCTTACACCATGCCAAGCACACAGTAGGTACCCAGTAATGGGGCTCTCACTGCTGTTCCCCTAACGTTCTGTTCCCCTGGCACACAGCAGTTATTCAGTAAGTAAATGCATTTATTGATACACTGTGAAGCTCTAGCGCTATACTTATCACACCGTGGATGTCCAATAAATGTGACTTATGGCTAGCATAGTCCCTGGCACACAGTAGGTGTTCGATGAATAAATATTTTACTGTCACTCTGTGAAGCTCTGGGTGCCTAATAAATGGAGCTTGTATTGCTATTCCTCTGGCATACAGTAGGTGTTCAGTAAATTAGTGTATTTACCGTTACCCATCCCTGGCACACAGTAGGTGCCCAGTAAATGGAGCTTTTTTCTGACACAGTGCCTGGCACACATTAGTTACTTAATAAATGGGGCTTTATTGCTTTTCCATTTTGGCATGGTGGCTGACACATAGAAGGTGCCCAGTAAGTGGAGCTTTTATTGCTGTCCTCTGGCAGAAGGTTTAGCACATAGTACATGTTCAATAAATAAGTACATGTCCTATTCTATGAAGTGCTTGGCATATAGTGGGAGTTTTAACAAATAGATGCTTTAGCTGTTATTCTGTGAAGTTCTTGGCACCATGCCTGGCACATAGTGGGTGCCCAGTAAATAGGTGTTTTATTGCTGTTCCTCATCACAATGCCTGGCACACGCTTGTGTGCTCCACAGGGGCTGTGGCTGCCCACCACCTGCGACCTA